>CAHIKZ030005539.1:0-55000 GCA_903632075.3 Acanthosepion pharaonis
TAAACCACAGATGGACGCGTATAGACATCCAACAAATATACACCACGCGAAATTCGACACTTGGAATTTATTCCCCAGTGGACTTCTGATATATGTTTCATGTCAGGCAAAGATAATACACAGTCACTGTGGCAATAATACAACGTTTGGGCTAATCCGACAAAATTAAAATTCGATGGCTGTTTAATAATGTTGTGTTAGGTGACAGAACATCATCTCAACTTCTGCGTCATATGAAAGTACTTCATGTATGATCTATTTTACGAAGATTGTTGTTGCAGAGATAATACTATAGCCGATACACTGTCACGGGCGACAATTGCATTGATGTCCTCAGATACACTGTCAAACAAATTCATAGCAGAGGAACAAATGAATGACAAAACATGCAATTATGAGAATGCAGCTTTTTAAGACTATTCCCATTTCCTGTCACATTCGCGAATGAAACGCTTATTACTGTGGCATTAACAAGATCAATACAAGTCCTCACGTGCAACCAACGTTAAGAAAAATGATCTTCCGCCATCTTCACGAATTATCACATTTTGTGAGACGGGCCACAACCAAACTCATCTGCTAACCTAATGTATGGCCTAATATGGCGGCGGATATAAAGAATTGGACACAGTCTTGCTTATAGACTCAAAAACGCAAAATTCATAGACACACCAAGTAAACACCCGAAATATTAATACCAGACGCACGATTTGGTAATCTACACATTGATATCTTTCCATATCTATATGACAGCAGATATACATACATCCTCATTAACGTCGATAAATTCACAAGATTGACAGCTTCTTTGCTATTTAAGGATATTTCAATAGAAATCATTGCAAGAATAATATTACAAGACAACAGACTTGAGGGGCGCAATTTCAGTCAACAATCTTTCGAGAATTTACAAACTTACTCTGAACGAAACAAAAGTACGGCACGATCTAAGATTGTGTGTTTATAAACAGTAATTCGGATGTTCCAAATCAGACGCTTCTCTGTAGCTGAATAGTATAGCACGCCAGGCCAGACGGTTTCCGTAAAAGGAGTACAGTTTCAAATATTGTCGGAGAACATTCAGAGCGGTAAATTTAATTAATACTGTTTAATTAAAATACAGAGCATTTACTTAAATAAATTGTATCTATACAAAGCTATCTATAAAAATAACGTATAAACAGAAAATATATTAAATAATCTATATTGTGTATTTGGGTAGAATCCATATATTATACAAGTTTCGTTAAAAAAGACTCACATGTTTAAGTTTTTTAATTTCTTTTTTCCCGTGTTCTTTTAATTTTCTTCTTTTCAGGACATAAATTATGTAGATATAATTATATTGGATATATGCGTAAGATTAACAAAAAGACTCACGTTACATCTCTCTGACCATAGCTCAATTAGGGATCATTTAAATACACATGGGGATCCACCAAACTGTATCCCCAACTTACTTGTTGATAATACAAATATAATAACCTCGTCGACATGTAAAAACGACAACAAATAATGGAGGCATTATTAAGATAAAATAAAACAACACTCTTTAACATCAACTATAAACACGGCCTCAATGTACTGACTGCGTTTGGAAAGTAAAACATTTACGAAAACTCCAGATAAATATATAAAAATCCATATATTATGTTAAAAGTAAAAATAAAATCATTTTTGATAATGGCTAAAAGTATAGACGAAAGCGCTCGGATATACAGAACATTCAGACAATTTCAACATAATTTATGTCCAGAAAAGAAGAAAATTATAAGAACACGAGGAAAATTAAATAAAAACATAACTTCAGTATCTTGTCAGACAAAATAAACACATAAACATTTTCCAGTTTGTCTTACAATTTCCTCAATACTTTTCTTCATATATAAAAATATATATCGTTATCTCATGTCATATATATATATATATATATATATATATATATATATATGTGTGTGTGTGTGGATAGATAGATAGATAGATAGATAGATAGATAGATAGATAGTAACCTATATTGAGGCAATAATATTTGTTTTATTAAATATAGTTCAATACAACAAACGATGAAGGACAGTTACGTTTTGCAATCTATTTTTCTTGATTTCAAATCAAACGCTTTACCTGAAATAAAAATATGTGAACGGATAGTCCTTAGTTGAATCCTCCGTGATGATAACGGATGGAACATTGGAAAGTCTTCGAACCTATTCCTAACTCTGCCTCCTGAATCAATGAATGAACATTGATTTCCATTCACGTGTTTGAGTTTCGAAACTTTGCTACAAGCAACAGTACATACATACATACATACACACACATATATTTCTAAAGTGATGGATTATTTTTTAATTAATAATCAAATTTTATTACTTTAATGTAATTTAAGTAAAAAAAAATCTTATTAATCCGACAGCTTTTATTAAGCGTTAAACGCCAACCTTGACTCGAAAAAGATATATCATGGTACCACCCCGACCACAAAAGACGTACTTCAGCGGCTCCTCAATTCGACAAAGACATATCTCAACGCCTCTCTGACCAAAGAAACTATGCAAGCTTCTCCATATTTTCGAAACACGAAAATGTAACTCAGCTAGAAATGCAATCACTTAGAATGCAACATTCTTTAATGCCATGAAAAGTCCCAACATTTTCTGATTTGCATAATGCTTTCACGGAATAGTGCAACATTTCATATTTCTTTTTTTCTTAGATCGAATAAAAGAAAGATTCATATGACACCCGGAATTAAAATGAATTTAAAAAATATAAATAAATAACAGTTTATATATATATATATATATATTTACCATTTATCACTTCTCTGGAGCATAGAGAATTATATTTGCCAGAAGTTGTACATACAGAAAGATTCTTCATTTGACAAGCTGAAAAAGACGTTATAAACATTTCAAGATTTCACTGAGAAAAACCATTTTGTTAATCGGTAAGAAATAAAGACCATTTTGATCAATGATAGATAAAAAAAAACATTTAGATAGATTGTATAACATAAAAAAATCAGTTATCAAGACATAACTTTAAATATTTTAAAATTTCTGATTCCACATTTATATACACAACATGGTGGAATAATTACTTCAATCTTAAAAATAACAAAACGTTGACAATATGGTAGTTAGAGAAAGAGAAAACGAGAGTGAAAAAGAAAGAAAGAAAGAATGAATGAATGAATGAAAGATGGACATATTTTGATAGTGAAAGAGAGAAATGAACAGATTATGATAGATAGATAGATAGATAGATAGATAGATACACCTCTATTTACAAAATGGCATATAAAATCAAAGAGAGATAACGTGATATTTTGGACACTTATAAAGCCTAAAATCAGCGAATGAATTTATTGATTTTTTTTTTACAAGGCCCATGGGTCTCTCGGTATGGATGGTTACGTTAGGAGTGACAGATAACGGTTGACTCTAGCGATGAAAATGTTAAGTTGAAGTAATCAAGGAAACATCCTATTGGGAGTCAGTTCCACAGGGCAGTGGTTGGCGGGAAAAAGCTGTCCGAGTGGAACTTATTTCTCACCGATTGAATACGGAGGGTATGTGGGTGGTTTTCTACTATGTAAGTGGCATGGTGTATCCTTGCCGTGAAGATAGGAATTGGCGGGACCAGGGAATATAGTTCTTTCGAGCACTTTCTGTCAAAGTAACAGTAGAGCAGCAAGAGGATTACCACATCCCGCCTGTGAGAGAAGGTTTGGAGGGTGGTGAATAATTCGTCACCCACAAGGGCTCGGAGATGATTTTGGACGCTATCAAGGCTGGAGAGTGACATCTGGATAGATCCAACCCAAATATGGCAACAGTACTTCATTTTTGGCCTGAAAGCCGAAGATATCAGGAGGAGTCAGGTACTTACTGGAAAGGCCATTTTACCTGCATCCTTAGCAATGGATATTATGTACATATTCTACTTGAGGTTGGTGCGAGTTTGACGCCCAATGATCTTTCAAGACACGGTGTCTCATCGGGGTAGGGGACATCCGTTCATCCTGATTGGTGGTAGTTCGGAGTCATATCTGTGCTGATGGAATGTAATTAGCTTGGTCTTCGAGACATTGAATGTAACTAGCCAGTTTTTATCCTACTGGGTAGTTTGTGCAAGATCGGAATAGAGATCAGTCGCCAAACCCTGAGCATCAAGGGTTTTAGTCGTGCGTCCATATATAGTCACATCATCGTCATAAATGTTTATAAAGAGAGTAATTCTGATGATTGACTCCTTTGAGACACCTGAGTTGACAGCTCCGGGGGACTAGCCATTAATTAACCTTCTGGGACATACCTGTTAGGAAAGATGTTATGATTAAGAAGACCATCCCATTGATTCCATAGCTGAAGAACTTGTGTAGTAAAGCTTTATGCTAAACTTTGTCAAAGGCCTTCGAGTTATCTAATGCCATGGTCCTCGACGCGTGTTTGTTGTCAATGGCCTCACTAATTCTGCGAGTGACGGTAGTTAGGACATCAGCAGTGGATCAGGCCGATCGAAATCAATACTGTTGTGACCTCAAAAAGCGTACTGTTGATACTGAGGATACTGATGCGTCTGTACTGGGAAGGGGGAAAATTTCAAGTTGATATTCTTAAAGACAAGTATTGGAATTTATCTGGGCCAGTGATTTTCTTAAGATCAAGTTTAGAGACTTGTGCTTTAATAATAATATCACTGAGGATTGCGCTCTCAGGGATACGTGAGAATTTGGGGAGGGGATGGTCTTTGTCGTCTAACGCTGAGTTTGAAGCAAAGATCAATGCGAAGAGGATCGCCATGTCTGTCGAGGATATGCGTTTTCTAGAACTTTCTCGCAACGATTGCAAGCTGTTCTGAATGAAATAAGGATCAAACTACATCGCTCCCTGTGATAAATATTGAAGGGAGTGGTTTCCGGTGATTTATGGCTGCAACGCATTCAGAGGCCAACCAGAACTGACTATTTTGTTTCTGCTAGAATTTCACGGGGGGGTATAAAATTCTCCATTCCAGAAAGGATCCATTCAGTGACAAGGGCAGTGTTTTGTGGGGCGATATGTTTGAAGACGTTTGAGAGGGGAGCTTCCATCATATAGGATCGAAAACTGTCTCAGCCCACCTTCGCAAAGAGTAATATCGTTCTATGGAATGGTATTTCAGGGGATGCCTTAGGTTTGTCATCAATCTGGACACTGATTAGGGAATGGTCTGTCATGCCTGTTTTAAAAGAATTTATCAGGGCAGGAGATTAGAAAGAAGTCGAGGAAGTTCATCTGATATCACATCGCCTGATGTCCGGGACACGGGTCTTCTTTGATAATCTGGGTTAGTTTATGGGCGGCGGAGAAGTCTCTGCAATATCTGCCTTCATCGAGTGGGCTAACAATTCTTCATGATGCATATTGAAATCACCGCAGATAAGAACTCTAACCGGGGTGAAATTCAATGAGGATATTATCAATCTTCTCAGGTATTCGATCTAAGATTATCGCCCCCACGTCCTGTTGGCGATAGAGAGCAAAGACGAATGTGGTATTCTGGTTTAGTGCTACACAGAAGCACATAGACGAGTGAACAGGGTCCTCATTTTATTCGTCCCTGCCACAGAGAAAATAGTCCTTGATGTAGGCTCCGATCTGTGGCCGTGACGATTTAGGTAGACGTGTTTTGCTATAAAAAGTGAATAACCCGGGTCTGTGATTTCATCTAGTGTGCTTGAGGCATTGATACAGATAGTAAGAGGAGGTCGGGTTTGAACTGAATAAGATGGAGTCTCGCTTCTGGAAATTTGGAACGTAAACTCCTCACACTGATGTAGAAGATGGTATAAGTAGAGTCTACTTTGTTTTGTTTTGTTTTTTAGGCTGGATTTGCTAGTTTTGTTCATTTTCATTTTAATTTATTTCATATGTGTATTAGTTGATGGGAGGTTAATAAGCAATAAGACTGAAACACACCCACAGGAGTTGCATATATAAATAACCTGAATAGAATCGTCCAGACATACTGCGAGGGGCCCCCACCGGAGAATACTTCACGGCACAGAAACTATTCACAAAATAGCAATACAATAGCCTCGATATTATGTACCTGCTGATAGGACATCCTCCTTTGGAGTTACTCAAATGTTCGGATTCCTATCAGGCGGATAACGCCACCCACTCCCCTAAAAATAACGTCTACATCCAGCACCCTTAATGAAGGGATAATCAAACCAGGAAAGAAAATACATGCTTGATACCCTGTGTGTACATGTCGCGTCTGCCCAAAAGTCAAAGCAACAGAATTCCTACTTGGGTCATAAACATCTTATCGAGACCTAAAGGTACCAATACAAGCTCGCTCATCTACAGAAGGACTAAAAGACCCCTTAGGATAAGGGAAGGAGCAACGAAATCGCTCGAAGATACATGTACATCTCCTACCCCCATTTGAATTTGTATAGTAGATGCATGGTTACTATAATAGCGGCATACATTCGGCAAATTATTTATTCAGCAAAAAATTGGATAAAAAGAAATTGATTATGGATCAGAGTGATAATGGATCCCTTATTAGGAATTACTACTGAGGAAGAATGTCTCATTTAGAAAGAACACGTGAAATAATTCCATATTTTTATTCCATTTTGCCAGCACAAATTTTCCAATGAAAATCATGTTTTTAACAGTTTTGTCCGACTAGAGTTTAGTATGTACTTAATAATTCAGATAAATTATAATAAACCAACTACATTTATGTTTGTTTAATTAGTTGCATTAATAAAAATTATACGATCCATGAAACAAAATAAAAACAATATTCTATACAAAAATAAAATTCAAATTTGTCCAAGTTTTTTCAACTCGCTTTCCATAGATTTTAAAATCTATTCGCTTTAACGAACTGGGTTATCAACGGCTCAATTTCAATTAGTTTGAAAGCAAATGAAACAACTCTAATGGCCGATCCACAGATTAATGATAGCAGAATCAAGGATTATAATCTTGCCGACATAAAGAATTAGATGAAAGGAATTGAATTATCTTTTTCGAAAATGTTTACAAAAACCTTTTATTTTCTTTTAAATTAGTAAAACAATAATCAACAACGTTGCCTCACAGACAATTCCTTTTGAAATGTATTCGATCGTCACTGAATGTCCTACAACTTTGATCCTGTACTGAACTTAGTAACTAGATGATTTTTCTCTTGGATATAGCACACTAGAAAGTCTTCTTTTAGTTTCATTCCAGTTTAGAAAATTCTTCGACATACTGTTATTTTTTCATTAATATCATGATAATGCTATATTCTTAGTCTGTGAATTAGTTACTACAAAAAATATAACAAAAGCAGAAATGTTATTAAAAGAAAAAAATAGCATGCCACGCCTACATTTCTTCAACTGTGATTGGTCGATTAATATATACTAAAAACAATAGGACAATTTACCGATCGCATTTCACCACACTGAATTTTTTCCCACAGTTTGCTCACAAACAAGTTTTGTTATAAAATCACCGATTGGTTCATTTTTCATCCAATCGAGTATATTTCGTATACCTTCAAAATTTATCCCGCGTTCGTGCTTGGAACCACCGATAGTAATATAAATTCGGATGCATTCCCAAATCAACCAGTAGTAGTTCCAGTACCACAGTAGTAGGGTACAGAACAGAGACAGTAGATCTCGACTACTCACACGTGTTATTCATTCTACTTACTCCGCACGCACACACACACACACACACACACACAGATACAGAACTTGAATTTGATACACCATCAGTTCTCTGTGAACAAACCAAGTTGAAACAACTCTGTTAGTTACAAACACACAACTGTACAATCTTCTGAAGATACATGCTATCTTAACACAGAACTCTGAATTTTATACTCAGAAAAACTTGCTTAAAAACATTTCCTAACAGATAAAGGGGAACTACTTTTTCTCCCTATTCACACATTATACAACTACCTTGTATTTATTGTTGATTTTAATATATATGTTTATTCGTTGAAACAAATTGGTTCTTCAATTGTTTTTCCTTATTGTTTTTCCTTAATGTTTTTAAAATATGTATGAATACTAAATGCTTATTCAACACGCAGCCACATTAATCTATTCAACCAAACACCATTTACATTGGTAACACCAACACAAACTAAGTAAGCATCCTACAAACACATGTTGAAGAAGAATAAGATCGTGAAATGTTATCGATTCACCTATTATGAGTGGAGATTAGTGAAGAAATAAAAGTTGATATGTCTCACAATGATGGTCCTTCATAACTGATAAAAATACAGATGGAAATATTAAAGTTAAAATAAGATTATTTTTTACTCATGAGAAAAGTATATTTAAAAAGACAATAATATTTATATAACAATCGTAATGTTTTCATAATATTCTTCTCTTAATGAGAATTACACTTTCAGCCTGTTCACGCTTGAATGATTTATATATAGTTGAATATTTTGATAAAAATGATTCTTCTAAAGAAATTCTCCCCCAAATTTAATTTAATGATAAACTTAGCTGCAGATATGAAATACTTGATTACGGACAATAGGAAAATCGTTGGGATAAAGCGCGCCATATTTGCTTGATTTGACGACAAGAGAAAGTGATTCTGATGAAATCAGAAAATATTCGTGAGAAGACTAAATTTTTATCTCATTTATTTTCAACGATCATTGACTGATTATCAATGAAAAAGCAATATCACAATAACCTCTAATCAATAATAATCAAAACAATGGTCCCGGGATTTCATGTTCAGACAAGAGAACAAATTGAAAAGCAACAGTTTTTATTGTTACTATCAACACTCATCCTTTGCAACTTCTCTCATTATCTTCCTCCTTCCATCTTTCTCATTTTCTCTATTCTCTCTCTCTCTCTCTCTCTCTCTCTCTCTCTCTCTCTCTCTCTCTCCATCGACCCCAAAATAAGCGTAAGATATTTTTTCTATACGTCTTGATGTTCCAATGGAAGAATAAAACAAGTTAATGTGAATTTTTGTTTATGAAGCCCTTTTTTCCAGACTGTTTTTTACCCCGCTAGAAAATGACTCTTCTGCAGGAACCCCGACTTTTTATGCTAAAATTCGCCCAGTACAAAACTCGAAAGCCACTCTAGAGGGGTTTCTCCTAAATGACGTGGTATGTGTGTGTGTGTGTGTGTGTGTGTGTGTGTGTGTGTGTGTGTATGTGTGTGAAATGAATGTAAGAACAGGTAGTACAAAGTGAAAACATCTGTCTAAATATCTGAGATGAGGTATCGTAACTATTTACAGTATTTATATTGTTTGGTTGATCGTCATCATGTTCATTGTCATATTCACAACGCTTCGGCCTGTGTACACTCCGACCTTCTTCAGGTGTTATACTTTGGTATTTCAAATCGTACCTTTTATTTCGTCCATTGAAGTAGGTTGTTCTCGTTCCACGTGCCATGCCTTTTCCGAGGATCTTAGTTTCAGTTAATTCCCTTTAGTAACTCAACTCTCCAAGTTTTTGTTCACCTCTGCTGTGGTCAGGTATTGAACTCGCAATTTTGAGTCAAGTGGATAAAAGCGTTGGTTAAAGTAATCCAGAAGAAGGCCGGAACGCACAACAACCGAAACGTCGTGAATATGACAATGAAGATGAAGACAACAGTCTGGACGATATAAATAGTGTACATAGTTACGATACCTCAGCTAAGAAATATAGACAGGTCCTGAAGAAGGCCGGGCGTATAACGGCCAAAACGTCGTGAATATGACAATGAAGATAAGGACAACTTTTACGTACACCACCGACTAAAATAGGGAAACATTAGGGATAAAGTGCACACTTATTGATAATATATTCATATCGGCCTTATTAATTTATTCAACTAATAAAACATGAATTAGAACCTGTATCAGCCTATATTTCTGAGATTAAGTATTATGCATACTATTTACATTGTCCACATCTTTGTTGAGGTTGAGGACAATCGTTCGAATAATGTAAATAGAATAAGAATCTATTAGGAAAATATTTTATGATAATAGCTCTCCTCTGGACATGATTCAAGCTAGAATTTATGCTAAATCCCCATCCCAAATGCCGTCTATATCTCAAATTAAGGCAATGTGAGATTTTACAAACTTTTAGCAGTGTTTTTTTTTTTCCAGTAATGCACGGATTATATTCTCTCCTCGACGTATGTTGAAAACAATTCTTTAAAACCAGTTCGGTAATTTAGCAATTCATGCATCATCCTGAAGCACTCAACTTCTAAAGAGAACTGCTCGAAATAAATAACCCGGCCTCGATTAGAAAAGGTCGACTGGATAATTTGCATAAATATGCTATCCTATCCGTCTTTGCAATCTCAGAATAAATTATGAAAAATCGGGAGTGTATATTGCCCAGAAGACAAGCTTCCTAATGCAAATAGAACGAATTCATTGTCAGGACGGAAGGGATTTTACACCCACACACCTGTTATCCAATCAAATATGTTCCAAACTCAATTATATTATTAAGACGCCTTATTTTTGTCTTTGGTGCTCAAACGTTTTTGATCCTATTTTTCTTTTTAGAAAGTATAAAAGAAAAAAAGAATCAATTTAATTTTTCAGAGATGTTGCCATCGACTTTCTATCTGACTCATCAAATTTTCGTATAAATACTTTTAAACAAACTTCACAAATATTCATTTCCTTTTGAAATTATATTCTCTTTAACAGTGGCAAAAATTAAATTTTTAGTCCTTAAAAATATCTAATAACACTCGTTCAACGTTTTCAATTTTTTAAAACAGCAAACTGTTTTTTTACCATAAAGGTCAAAACACGATTTAAAATTCACTCACTTGAATGACATCAAGGTCAACAAATCACTAATTTATGTGTTTTAATTAAATTGTTATAAATCTCGTATTGTTGTGAAAGAAAGTCTGGTAATTGAAACTCATCGAGCTGAATCTATACCCTACTATTTAACTCTAATAGCTAGAATTTTGATGAAAACTCTAGATTTTTAAACCCATTTCAGGGAATATGCACCGTTTTTCCTTCCAAACATGGAGAGGAAGGGAAACCAATTACCGAACTAATTACCGAACTGGTTTTAAAGAATTTTAAAGATTTCTTGTTTTGGAATTTGAACTCGATTCGTTTAATATTTCTTTTTTCCGAGTCACTATCCGTTCATTCCCATCCCCAAACGATTCATCAGGACGGAAGGGCCAAATATAATCAATATATTATTGATTTAATTCCGTGAAAAGAACAATTTCGTACAGTTACAACCATTTTTATAAATACCTACTGTATTTTCTCCTTTTTTCTTATATTTCTTTTACTGGCATAATTAATTTTAGTCCTCTAATAAGATCTTCAATTTGAATCATTTCTTTTTTTTCAGGTCGAAAAATTCTCTTGAATCTTAGGCCGACGGGGTTGTTTGTTTTAATCAATTTCCATCTCTCGACTGGTTCTCAAGTCTGGTGTGTCCTCTACTCTACTATTTTCTCATAGATTCTTTTCAGGGAATATTTTTTCGAAAGGGGAATGTAAAGAGCTCTGATGGAATTCGAACTCGATTCGTCAATTTCTTTTTCCGTTACACTATCTCATTTCTCTCATGATTTAATTCAGACAAACAAGACGTCTCTCATTCTCTCTCTCTCTCTCTTTTCTTTCTTTCTTTCTTTCTTTCTCTCTCTGTCTCACTCTCTTTTATTTCTGTCTAACCCTCTCTCTCCCTCTCTCTTTTCTCTCTCCCTCACTGTCTGTCTCTCTCTCTTTCTCTCTCTCGCACCTCTCTCTCATTCTTTCTCCCTCTCACTCTCTTTCCTTTTTTCTTTCTCTCTGTCTCTCTCTTTTTATCTCAGTCACCCTCTCTCGTTACTGCATCAAGTTATATTTCCTTTCTCTATCTGCAACCCTGACTGCAAAAGGGATATGCTTTTTGTAGATGGAATAGAAAAAATTACATTTTTCTTCTTTTCATCACTGGCTTTTTAAACAAAAGAGTCTCTTTTTGACATGAATCCATTCCCGAAGAAAGGTAAGCAATTTTACCGTAGAGATCGAATGTCGATCGAATATGGCCGAGACATGAGTTCTTTTTTTTTATAAAGTTCAATAAGAACCAATGAAATATTATTACTAGATTTAACTATCATAATAGTTTTTAAAATTTATTTCAACTCTCCGTCTTCACTTTTAACTCAAAGATTCTATTGTCATCTTACTATGTCCCACTTTTCACCTTACCATGTCCCACTTTTCACCTTACCGTGTCCCATTTTTCATCTTACTGTGTCCCACTTTTCATCTTACCGTGTCCCACTTTTCATCTTACCATGCCTCACTTTTCACCTTTCCATGTCTCACTTTTCACCTTACCGTATCCCATTTTTCATCTTACCGTGCCTCACTTTTCATCTTACTGTTTCACTTTTCATTTCACCTTTTACCTTACCATGTCTCCCATTTGTCCCACTTTTCACCTTACCGTGTCCCATTTTTACCATCGGTCAAAAACTGCTGGCAACATTTGCAAAACAAAAATTGCAATTTATTATGGAGATTAAAGTTTATTTTAGATAAAACTTTACATAAAATATTTTGCACATCTTACAATAAACCAACGATGAATATATGAAATTATATTGGAATTCACATCTTATGATTTTTAAACGTTTTACGAAAGAAGATAAATTCATATGTAAAATTAATTTTAAAAATTGTAAACAATTAAATATTGCCAAAATATATTTTAAAGTCTGCGTGAAGGATTATCTGGACAAATAAGCATGTGTTTTTTTTTTTCTTTTTTGTTGTTTTTTGTTGTTGTTTTTGTTGTTGTCTTTTGTTTGTTTTAAGCTTTTCATGGATTTCCTTTGATGATTCGTTTGTAAGTAGCTATAACTTGACAAACAAGTATGGGAACATCACTTAAGATTAACAGAGAAAAAGGAATAACAGTAACGACAATAGCCACCATCCCAATGGCTTTTGATGAGGTACGTTCATCAGGAGAACTTATTTTCGAACGTTTATAACTTGAAGTGTCTTTCTTGTTAATAACAATTTCTTTCAGGCTTTCTTTGAATTCTTCGGCACTTATATTTTTCCGAGGAAATCGACATGGACAAAAACACATATTCATTCTTGCTGTTGTTGTGGCTACAAAAGAAAAGTAACAAAGGTTTTAAATATACAAGGCAAAACGGTAAATTTAAAACTGAAATGATTTATGGTCTAACAAATCTTATAAGAAAACTTAGTTTATATTTAATTTTTTATTTTAATATTGGTATTTTCTGCGAGTGGAAATTTCTATGAAATAAGAAATTCTCTGAGATTTTAACTCATAACATTGAACCATTTTAATGCTATAGAAATACGCGAATTCTGCATATGGCAGGTGCTTTATTGTACAGAAATGGCCAAGTAATTTATTACTCTATAGTGACGCTTTGGGCTTTATACTTGTGACATTACGCCAGATTAAGCAATCTAATTAAATGCCTATATAACCTCATCTGGTAATTTCTTCCAATAATTAAAATTTAATTTAGAAGTAGTTATCACTGTTTTTTTAATTTTTAAATGATATGAAATTTTTCGATATTCACAAGAATTTCAAATTTTAAATTATTCTCGAATTATTTTTGTTTCCTTTGCTCTTTACCATTTGATTGACGATTGATATTATTCTTACGACCTTGTGTTGCCATTATATCAAGCAGACATATTTGAATGTATCAAATACAGATATAAAACCTGTAAAATTGTCTTTTAACTGGCTATTGATTCTTTCATTCCAGCAAGGGAATACCAAGTTAAACCGATTTCATCTTTTAGATTTTCGCCTGTATACTCGGCCGATATAGTCCACAGGAATTACTTCTTCTGATTGTACAACAGTGACTCGCCTGATTGCAACAGACGTTTTTTTTCTCTGCTCGTAATCAGCGCAAGTGGGTCCTTAAAAAAGCAAAGTTATTGTCTGCTGATAGAATGAAACAACATATAGCATCTCCCAAGTTCTGTTCTAGAGATTATTGGAGGATCTGAAAGAGTTTACTGAACAACAGCAAATCCTCAATCCCTCCACTATTCAATAAATTAAGAGTCCTAACATCTACAGCACATAAGGTAGATTGCTTTGCTCGGAAATTCTTTTCCAACTCAACATTTCAGTTTTGTGCCATGCGTGATACACGCTTAGGGGATCACATATCTTTCGATAAATGATTGACGAGGCAGATTATTTCCCGCAGTAGTTTGCCATTTCTTTCTGCGCTAGACCATTTGTTATCCACGTCTATAGAACCCGGTCTGTCCTGCTATTTACCCATAGCTGGGGGTGAGGAGATGAAGACGATTCATACCTTTCCCAAAGTACGAATTAGCACAAGTGAATGTAATGGATTCGACTGGAATTCGAACTCGGCTCTCCGATTCCTCAATCCGAACCGCTATCCATTAATCCACCGTGCCTCAACTCGACTCATTTGGAGTACCCACACTTGGTTTCTCCACTAGAACAAAGGTTCTACTGAGTGATATGCGCATAACCCCATCACTGGTCTCAGAATCATTACTAAATTAGACACCCATAAGGCAAGCGGGGGTGACAGGTTCGCAGGCGTTGACCTAAAGTAATGTGCTCTCGAACTGGCTCCAGTTCCCTCCAAACTCTACAATTTTTGACTCGCTGTTCTTGTTTTCCAGCGTATTGAAAGTTCTCCTCTGTAGTTTATGTTTTAAAGAACTCTGGAGAACATTAAACCCCATCTAACTATCGACCTATCAGTCTCCAGCTGATTCTTGTTATTAATTATTCATATATTCTTAGAAATAAATATTAGTTCTTTATAAAACTATGATTAATTCAAATATTATTTTATGATAGAATTAGATGTATAGCAATCATTTTAAGATTCAAAATTAACAATAGAATTGAAATGTGAAAATTGTTTTTTAATTCTGTTTTTTTTTTTCAAAGCCGACGTCATTATTGTCATTTTATTCCAGCAAAAATTATTAAAAAAAATATTTCAATGACAAAAAAAAAAACATTACTAAGGGTCCTATATCAATTGGAATTGGCAGAGTTTCATTGAGGTCACACAATGAGCATTACTGTTCTAGGTAACACAAACCATTTCTGCTCATACTATTTTTTTCACCAAACCAAAAACTAATATTCGAAAATATCGAATTCGTTGCTAAAATGAAAAAGACATTGTTTCATTTCTAAATGTTTTAGTGGAATGTAATTGCATATTAATACCATTCTGATGAATAATATTTTTAAAGAAATGACATAAAAGAAAGAATTATTTGTTACACTGATATACAGGGTTTGGTCGAGCTGTTGTTGGAATGAATGTCGCCGATGTAGAAACTGAAAAGATAAATAATCGAATACAAAATAAAAACATTATAAAATTGAATACAACTTTTTTCAGTGAATGAAAAACTAATCAAATTATCAAAAATACAATCATTCTTGAAACTTTATTGGAATAGCTTCAGATTTTACACTGCGGGAGTAATTCTTTCAGCATCCTTCAAACATAGAAATTGCAGAAGAATTTTCCTCATTTCTGAATGGATTCTTTCTTATATGAGTTCCTGTTTTCATACCACCCAAAGACTAAATAGCAAACCTCAATTCGGGTCTGAAAGAGATGCCACAAAAGCTCAAGATAAGCACGACTAGAATCTCTAACGCAAAGCATAAGGTGTAGTAGAACTCTTGCCATATTCAGAAGAGTCCAAGAGAGTTTCAAAGATTTAAGGAACAACTAAGCAGTCCAAACCAAAGTTGGAGACATATGACATGGTTTCTACGAGTTCCAGAAAGTCATCAACGTGATTCTTAATAGAGGCAAATTGTTATTGTCTGCTATTATAAATGGCCCTGAGTTTACCTAAGGTGTTTGTCGGATAAGGCTAATTACTTTTCAATGAACTATGCTTCTAACTCCACATTAGAGGACAACGCCCAAACTCTACAAGAGTTTCAACCTCTCAAACATACAAGGTACATACTTCTGGATTTTCTGAAAGGGTTCGGGAAGTTTCCAGACTCTTCAAAATATTTGAATCTATGAAGTCTAGTGATCCGATAAAATTTCATTGATCATTCTTAACAACCATAACTCGGAATTATCTTAATAGAGGCAGTTTGTTATTGTGTCTGCTATTATAAATGGCCCTGAGTTAATTTATAATCTGTCAGATCAATCAGGCTTGATGTTTTATTCAGGATGAGTTCAACTCCCATTTAGACTACAACAAAAACTGGGTTCTTTCATAAAAATCCAACAACCCCTCAAACATAGAAAATGAACCCAATGAAAAAACGAAACTGATTCTCATTTATGACCACTATATTGAACAATTTCTTGCCAAACCTTTCATCATGTTTAACCGCTCGCAAAAGACAAAGGGCAGAGCAATTATTGTCTGCGCCTTCTTGTTCTCTTTTTGTTTTCCGTTCAGACAGAGAAGTGAAACAACTGAACGGATGTTTCAATCACTAGAATTTATTGAAAGGACATTTAATTCAACTGTTCAATCTATCCTAGACAGGTTCTTCATATCAGAGTTCTATTCTTCACGTTTTCAAATCTCATCATCCCTTTTTCTCCTCGTATTCCATTGGTAAAGAGGAAGTTTCATTCAGACAGAAAATCACTATTTCTGAGCGGATGTTTCCTGATCAGTATAATCTTAATCTCGTATTGGGTGATAATTTTAGTCAAAGATTAAATTCATTACAAAACTGAAAAGATATTTTTCCCTTACATCTTTTAAATGCTTTAGTGGAAAGAAATTAAATATATTATCAATATAATATTTTTATATAATATAATATTTTAATATTTTAAAGAAATGACATAATAAAGAATTGTTATTTACATTTATGTTCCGAGTTTGATGAGATTTGGGATGTCACCGCATTAGAATAATTAGGCGCTGTTGAAATTGAAAAGAAAAATCATTTTAAAACAAAATAAAAATATTATAACCTTTCATAGAACATTTATTACAGAAAATTCTAATGACTGAGTTTGGTGTTGAAACTTTAGATAAAACTTAAAAATTCTAATCCTGTCTGGCACAACATATTTTGATGTTGATATCTCAGAAGTCTTCACTTTAAATGCGTCTTTGAATGACTAGATAAACTTCTATATTCCCTGTAGATTCATTAGAAAACACAATGGTGACATGATAGTTGAACTTTTCATGTCAACCATTGTGTTTTTTATTTTTGCTTTTTACAGATAAAGTCAGGCAAAACCTAACCAAAGAAAATAGCATCGCCTTTTAAACTTGTTGAACGTTTACGGAAAACAAATAATGGATGTGCCACAAAATAAATATGTATTCTGACATCGATGTGAAATAAAACATTTTTACAAACCCAGCAATCAATTCCTGTTAATGACTGACATTAAAAGTAATGATGAAAATAACAAAGCTTTTATATATATATATATATATATATAATATATATATATATATATATATACAGAAAAATATCAATATAAGCACTTTAAAATTAGATAAACTACTATTTATGTTAGGTTTAACAACAGAATTTGATATAAAGATGTCCTAGGAATGACACATGGCACAATGGTTAAAGGCAATATTTTATCTTTTGACGGGACCCAAAGAGTGTGAGTTCAGATACCCGGTTCAGTGGAGAACAGAGGGAAATCATTAACAGGAGATAACTGATAACTGAGATCCATAAAACATGGAACTTGGATGAAGGAACAATTACAAATAGTTTGCTTTCACAGTTTGAAGAAATCGGTTTGTAACAAAGATGCGAAACGTTGTGATAAATATGGCGACAAGGTTCTTTTTTAAGAATAGGTCCGAATAATTGAAATAAAAAGGAATATTTCATAATTGAAAACCCCTATAAAAGTGATTTTCCAGGTGTATGGTTCGATTCCTAACGGAGAATTTTGTTTTCCTTCGTAGGACTTCTCAATTTTCAGTGAAGATTGTTATTAATTTTACTAATTAATAAACAATAAAATAAAATAATAAAAAACGGGCGTAGCAGTTCAAAAAAAGTATAGAAACTAAAAAAAATAACATTTATATTAATGAGAAATGATTTGGGATACAAATCCATGAATATTATATATATATATATATATATATATATATATATATATATATATACCAGAGTATACCAAGGATTCTAATTTCAGATTCTGACAACGTTATCATTTGTTTTACATTTAAAATTTTGTTTGTTTTTCAACATTTATTATTCTTAAATTGAATCTACAACTTTCATTTGAATAATATTTGTTTATATAATTAATGTGGTAAATATAGATTAAGGGCTTTGACAATGAAAGCTCAATATGTTGAAATATAAACTTTCTTATCTTTTATCAAATCTTATGTGTTATGATAAATTTATGAAATTATTGTTTACACTATTTCTTTTATCGAGATTTATTTTAATTTTTTTAATAAATTTTAATGTTTTAACAATTTAATAATTTTTAATGGTTTATTTATAATTAAAACGTTTTCCTTTTTTATAAAAGGTAATTTTTTACTTATCATTTATTATTAAAATAACATCAAAGATAGAAATAAACATGGTAGCAATGACGAATGAAGCGTTATTTTTTACAATATTTTATCATTACTAATAATGTTACAGATATACATTTTCCAAAAGCCTTTCATAAGGAAATATTGTCATAATTGCCTTCTATAAAGAAATATTGTCATAATTGGCTTTCATAAGGAGAGATTGTCATAATTTCTAATCGGTAAATATCATTAAAATATTTATAGTTTTAAAAAGAAGAAAATGGATTCATACTTCTATTGTGATCGCCAACCAAAAGATTCTAAAAATGAAATCTAAAAAAAAATATAATTACGTACGATATGGACTTGTTAATCCCATTTTGGTTTTGATGAACGTTCTATGAATATTATAGAACCATTGTACAAAGCGCTCTGAAAAAAAAAAAAAAAAAAAATTATATATAAATTGTTATTTCAGAAGACATATTATTAGAAGTCAATTATTTGTGTGTGATTCAATATGTAAAAATGTTTAATTTCGATAAATGTCTATAAATAAGCAATTTATTTAAAATCGAAACAAAATACAAACTCATTTAAATGAAGACATTTTGAAATTTTTTTATAAATAAAGTAGGTTTTTGCGTACCGAAATAAAAATATATATTTTTATTTTGGGAATATCTCTCCATTTTTCAATATCATTTTAACATAATAATTTCAAAAAATTAGTTTATTTTAAAATGCAAATTGCTTCCTAATTTTGGGGGAACAGTATATAATGGATTTCCAGGGGTTAATTTAGACGTGTTTTCGTTTTTAGTTGAAATAAATTTCTTTAGCTTACAATGAGTAGATAGTTTACAATAAATTATAGTTTTTTCATTGTATATTTTTAACATATGGTATATTAATACAGACACACACACAAATCGGAGAAGGGTCCTTTGTATATATATAGACAATAATGACATAGGAATAAACACTCATCATAATGATTGTCAGTTCCATTTGCTCTGAAGACTGAAACGGTGATTGAAACGCATTGGAAATCGTCATCATATGCTGTTGATTCCAATGTTTGCATATACATTTAGCTGATTGATCTGGGACCTATATGGAACACACACACACACACACACACACACACACACACATAAAACCGTATTTTACAAACAACTCTTTCCATAAACACAAACACAAATGATTTACAGGGTTTGATTACGAAACAAGAGGTGCGTCATCATATGGCGTGAGTAGAAGTATTTTTCCTAAATATATAACTTTCAGTACAATTTTATGGGTGCGTATTATAGATTCGTATTATACATGGGAAATTACAGTATGTTTAAAAGATTATATATATAAATATTTATATATAAGATTACCTGTAAAATATTTTGTTTAAAAGATTATCTGTAAAATATTTATTTTTAATAGTTGTTAGGTGTTATTTTTCTGGTGAAAATTATTTAAAAGATTAAGAAAAAAATATTTATTTAAAAGATTACCTGTAAAATATTTGTTTATAAGATTACCTGTAAAATATTTATTTAAGATTACTTGTAAAATATTCATGTTTAAAAGAATTAAGTATAAAGTCTTAACTTTTCTGGTGATTTTACAATATTCAATAAATTCTTTTCATTTTCACTGACTAAACTTCCATCAGTCCAATAAAGTTGATTATCCCTTTGGTACATTCCGAGCCAAACTCCTCCCGAAGCACAACTGAATAAAAACAAAGCAAATGAGTTTGATAAATTAAATGAAAGACAATATATACGAATTTTCAGATAATAAAGATACTGTATTACTGATAACCATTTTCAATCGACTAAAGAATAAAAAGAAAATGATTTGATATTCTTTTATGATTGTAGAAAAATAAATAAAATGAGTGAAAGGATTAGACCTGAGAAAAGTGAAGAACCTTTCATTGAATTCGATATGAAAAATAAATTAGAATCTCATGTGAAAAATAAAGAACGTTATCAAAAAGTGTTTGAAATCCTTTATTTAAGTCCATGTGAAATGTAAACAATATTGCTAACCAATCTTTATATAAGGACAAATTCTCTCTCTGATTATCGGTTTTCTTTATATAAACATCACATAAATCTATTGCAATTGTTTACATTTTAAAACGGACTTAAGACAACATCATGTTGAAACACCGGTTCCCGTACGATCAATGAAGTTAAGCAATGTCAAAAAACGACATTATTTTTGCAGCAACCTAATATATTGCAATTGTTTACATTTTAAAACGGACTTAAGACAACATCATGTTGAAACACCGGTTCCCGTACGATCAATGAAGTTAAGCAATGTCGACCCTAATCAGTATCTAGATGGGGACCGTTTTCTTAAGAATATTAGGTGCTGTGAATATTCAAAGGTGGTGTAATGGAGAAGGGATAGAAATTGTTCATCGGAGAAACAAATTCAAATTGGGTTCGTTTTCTTCACTGATGTGAAAATACCGTTGGGAAAGGCATGAATCCACATCTTTTTCTCCCAGCTATGGGTTAAATAGTCAAGCACTTGTAACACTAAATCATTATTACCATAAAAACTATTTTTTGTCTTACCCATAATAAAAGTTTTCCATAATAAAACGCAGAAAATGGACCAATCAGTCATTTTGCAAACAGTCATTTCACGTCAATCAATCAATCAATGATTTCACACGTCAATCAATCAATTCATGTGTCAATCAATCAATCATTTCACACGATAATTAATCAATTATTTCACATCAATCAACCATTTTATCCGTCGATCAATCACTGAATTATTTTATGCGTCAATCAATCAATAATTTCATAAGTCAATAAATCAATTAATCATATCACACGTCAATCAATCGATCAATCATTTCACACGACAATTAATCAATTATTTCATACGTCAATCAATCGATCAATAATTTTATACGTCAATCAATCAATTAATCATTTCACCCATCAATCAATCAATCAATAATTTCATGCGTCAATCAAGTAATCAATCATTTCATACGTCAATCAAACAATCAATCATTTCTTACGTGAATCAATCAATCATTTCACCCGTCAATTAATCAATCATTTCATACGTCAATCAATTAATCATTTCACACGTCAAACAATCAATCTTCCTACATACTTAAGTCTCTGTTTTTACTAATTGTTCAACAAATACAAAACCCATTCAAGATGTTGTGTGACACTGGGGTCGTGAAGGGTTTAATATTATGTTTAAGTATAAAAGCTGAAAGAGGGAGAAAAAGAGATTGGAGAACATTTTCCCTGCTGATAGGAAATGAGGGAGATTTTAAATTGAATGAAGTTGGGTTAACCTGGAGGATTTCCTTTTCATCGGATAACCCATTACCACTTCCCAAGGAAAATGGATAATTTGAAAAGTTGGCTAAGAAAGCAGAAATAGGAGACGGAAAGAGGACCTTGTTGAGATAAATTGCGATCTTTTTTTTCAAATATGTAGCATGCAAAATGATATAGTTCTCACCACAGTTCGACCCAGATCTGCTACGATCGGATGTCATTACTCTGTGATCAAAAACACAACGTGGGTAGAATGGGTTTGGATCGAAGCAGCCAGCGACCAACAAGCATCTGGGAATAATGTCGGTATTGATTAGTATGGGGTTAACCCTATTGAAAACACGTCGGAGTTAAAGACCATGAGGAACGGACACTCCCAGAAACGCGATTACGTCATCTTGGGTAGGGAGTGACGCGGTTAGGGTTAGGGTTGCATATAAGAAGAGGACGAAGTAAGAGTTTAGTTTAATTTATCTATTTGATTTTCCCAATTTCTTTTTATTAGTGTCGTTGACTCATATATTTTGCTAAAATATAAGACAATATTTAGCATATATAACTCTTTCAGAATAATATAAAATAATATAAAATTTGTCTTATCATAAAATTATAAAATCAATGTTCAGTTTCTCGAATTGCACGAGAATTCGCTTAAAATGATAAAATTATACATGAAAGGAAATTGAAAAAAAAAAACATCACGAAATTTACCAATTTAAGAAATGTTGCTTAATGATATCAAAAGATTTCTTCGTGTTGGGAATCAACCAAGAAGCGTTGTTTAATGGCATTGGACCAACCAAAGTTAATGACGCTGTAAATATAGGAAATGAAAAATTATGAAATATTAAGTTTATAGCAGAATTAATTTTTTTTTCTTAACCTGAGATAAACGAAATATATAAGTTTCATTTGTTTTTCTACACACACAAAACAAAATGCAAAGAATATTTCAAAGTTGCACATTACTTTATACAATCCCAATATTTTAAAATTATAGGAACACTAAAAGATATCACTGAAGGAATAATGGACAGAGGGTGAAGCTTTACCAAATATTGGGAAAGAATTTGGTTCAATCTACAAAATCTTAAGAAACCTGAAAGTTCGCTGTTTCAGAATGATAAAGATCCAAATCAGATTACAGTTAAAATGAGAAAGTGGTTAAATGCAAAGGAAATAGAGATTTTAAAGTAGTCAAGTCAGACACTTCACTTAAATCCCGTGGGAAATCTATGCAAGGAGTTTAAAATTAGAGTTCATCAGAGAAATGCCAATGATTTAAGCAATCTGAAAACTATTTGTCGGCAAGAAAACAATAAAATTGGATCTCATTTCTACGAGAAACTTATTTGAAATTATTCTTAACACATGATCGTCGTTATCACACATAAAGATGAGATTTAGATTGTTTAGAGATTCAATGTTTTTATTTTATACATTTTTCTTTACGCACATAATTTAATTTCTTATTAGATATATAATAACCTAAGTATATACTATGTTCAACTCAATTTTGGGGTTCGTATCCACATTAGAAATTATGTTTTTCTTTTTCATCGTAACCACACAAACAGAAATGATCTAATCAACTTCTATTCACACCCCAATCATGAACTAAAATCAGGATTAATCATAGGATTTTACCTCAGTGCCCTTAGGACATGTAGCCCAGAATACCAAGATAAAGAAGATAAATATATTGAGAAAGCATTTAGACTTCTTCACTACACACGTCATTTCATCCACACCGCTTTCAAAATCCACAAAGCCAAATAAACTATACGCCTTAATATAATGCACGTCATGACATGATTGACCAAACAAAGCCATAGTGAAAATAGCAGAATTTCTGTATTTTCTTCGTTTCTCAATCTCTGACGAAGTTTTAATAAAATTGAAGAGTGTTAGATTGATTTAAGTTTCCTATTTGTTCTTTATCTTATCTTTCTGTCAGATTCACATCCATATTTGATCAACATTTGATCCTAAGTTTTTCTTTAATTCTCAAGAACAATTTTAGAGGAAAATGTATGACAAAGTTTGAAATGTTTCCGTGTGACGCGTTTCGCCTTTTAGGACTTCCTCTGACTAAACTGATGTCTGCACTGATGCCACTACACATGCGCATGAAGCAAAGGGGGCGTTGAAAATTCTAACAAGGTTACAGCATCCTTGGCAGATCTTCTGTTATCACAATGTATGATATTTAATAACAAATGTGATGGAAACATAAACAAAAAATAAAAGAACTGAAATGAACTCGAGAGATTATATACCCAAAACATATTTCCTTCGTGTAGGGTTATAAATGTAGACATCAGTGTAGTCCGACGAGATCCTGAAAGACGAAACGCATCACGCAAAGACCAGTGTAATATTGGAAGATAAACCTTTAAAAGTTAGCAATCTTTTTAAGTAAAATTTTCAATATTAAGAAATAGAGAGTTAATAGCAAAAATAAAACATGAACTATCTCCGAGACATGTAGGAAACAAGAAAAAATTTTAAATTCATTATTTTATTTATTTCATATATATATATATATATATATATATATATATATAGTTTATGAAAAACTAGGTAATCCGTATGGGTAAACCTAAGGAGGATAAAATCCAGAGAGCTCAATCTAAATCCAGTGCAAATAATTTAAATAAAAACAGACCACTTTAAGGCTCCATGTAATAAATTATTTCACCACAGTCCTTTTAAAAGGACTGCGGATCATCAGACTTTACTGCCAAACAAAAAATGAAAAGAAAATTTACACATTTTTGACGGGCCGTATTAAACATATGTAAATTAAAGAAGTGAGGAACTGAGGGGGGAGAGAGAAGACATGAGTGAGTTAGCAAATATTGACACATTTAAACGGTTAACTTAACGGAAGTTATATATTGATATCGAAGGGGTAGAGAAGAAAAAAAACATAGAGAGACAAAGAGAGAAGGGAGTTATGAGAGAAGGTGTCACTAATTTTCTTTTTAAAAAAAAGGCTAGAAACAGACGCTGTTATTTTCCTTTACTTTGAAAGTGTTATTTTGGGGATTATAATGTTTGATATAAATTTGAATGTCTCTAAGGTGTCTACAAATAATTTAATTTGATGTTTGTTCGTGATTTAATTTTTTTTTTTTATTAAATTTTGGGGATTTTCTATGAAATAGTCGATTAGAAAAATATTCATAGAAAGTACATTAAAAGAATAAAATTTTATTTTAAAATATAAGTTTACTTCTAGTAATCTTTTTTTATACTCTTTAAATAATTTTATTATTGATTATTAAGTTGACATCTCTATCCGTTTGAATTTGATCATGAATTTTAGGTAATCCAAAGAGAGCTCAACTTATTTTATAAGGAGCTAATATTTAGCAATGACACACACACACACACACACACACACACACACACACACACACACACACACACACACATATATATATATATATATATATATATACATTTGTGCCATTTCATCAATTTGTATTGCTTTTTAAAAGTATAATTTAATATAACAGATTAGAGATTCCAGTAACTCCAAATCGAGATGTGTGTCTCAAGGTTCCGGTGCTGATCTTTTAATTAGTATAGTGGATCAGACGCCAGTACAATAACAACACTAAGTAACTCACTTAGGACGTTTCTTTACTTGCAGTCGGTGTGTGTTCGACAATGTATTTTTGCCCGCTTGCATCGATCTCTTTGTATATTGTGAGGCCATGAATGAAAAACTTCTTTCTTCGGCGTAGTTTGAGTAAATGAATGAAGGTGCCATGTGCGCTGCCGCGCGTCTATTCTGCTTTGTGTGGCTTTTTGGTTCTTATGTAAGGAGACATTTTCGTCTGAAGACTTTGACACTCCAAACGAAAGCCAAAATTGAATATTTTTGTCATATTCCCATTTGTTCAGAAGAGTCAAATGATTTTCTTAATACGACTTCCGCATAAAGGCGACATCGTCTGTCTTTACGTGTGTGTTTATAGACATGATGAAATTAGAGCTGTAGAGGAAATTTGAAAAATGTTTTCAATTTGAAAATGTGTTTTTATTTATTTAATTTTGTGTATTTTCGAAGACCCAATATTTGAAATATTGAGAGGGCATCTAACAGAGGTCATGGTCGTTTTATTCCAGGCAAACTTTTCAAAAAAATAATTAATTTCGGCTAATTACTTTGCAATGAACTATGCTTCTAACTCCACATTAGACTACAACGCCCAAACTCTACAAGAGTTACAACCTCTCAAACATACAAGGTATATACTTCTGGATTTCTATCTCGCTTTGGGAAGTTTCCAGACTCACCAAATGATTTGAATCTATGAAGTCTAGTGATCCGATAAAATTTCATTGATCATTCTTAACAACCATAGCTCGGAATTATCTTAATAGAGGCAGATCGTTATTGTCTGCTATTATAAATGACCCTGAGTTTACCTAATCCTTGTCGTATAAGGCTAATTACTTTGCAATGAACTATGCTTCTAACTCCACATTAGACTACAACGCCCAAACTCTACAAGAGTTACAACCTCTCAAACATACAAGGTACATACTTCTGGATTTCTCTATCTCGGTTCGGGAAGTTTCCAGACTCACCAAATGATTTGAATCTATGAAGTCTAGTGATCCGATAAAATTTCATTGATCATTCTTAACAACCATAGCTCGGAATTATCTTAATAGAGGCAGATCGTTATTGTCTGCTATTATAAATGACCCTGAGGTTACCTATCCTTGTCGGATAATACATTACTTTTGCAATGAACTATGCTTCTAACTCCACATTAGACTACAACGCCCAAACTCTACAAGAGTTACAACCTCTCAAACATACAAGGTACATACTTCTGGATTTCTCTATCTCGGTGGGGAAGTTTCCAGACTCATCAAAATGTTTTGAATCTATGAAGTCTAGCGATCCGATAAAATTTCATTGATCATTCTTAACAACCATAGCTCGGAATTATCTTAATAGAGGCAGATCGTTAGTGTGTGAAGAATTTTCTGACGCGCTACATTCCTTAGTTCCACCACTTCAAACCTTTACATCTATGACTCACCCAAGTCATTTCCACAGGGTTGAATCATCCTCATTCTCCTCTTATTCCATTGGTAAAGAGGAAGTTCTATTCAGAGTGAGAATCACTATTCCTGAGCGGATGTTTCCCGATCACTATAATCTTAAACTCTTCAGGTCGTGGGTCAACTGTTATCTATTCTACATATCCTCATAATCAGATCTTTCTTCTTCTTCTTCTTCTTCTTCTTCTTCTTCTTCTTCTTCTTCTTCTTCTTCTTCCATACAACTTTATTTAGAAAACCTGTACCTTTTATTAATTCTTGGCCCTCGTATTTGGGCGATAATTTTAGTCAAAAATTAAATTCATTACAAAACTGAAAATACATTTTCCCTTTCATCTTTTAAATGCTTTATAAATATAATATTTTTATATAATATAATATTTTAATATTTTAAAGAAATGAAATAATAAAGAATTGTTATTTACATTTATGTCCAGATTTTGATGGCCTTCGGGATGTCACCGCATTAAAATAATTAGGCGCTGTTGAAATTGAAAAGAAAAATCATTTTAAAACAAAATAAAAATATTATAACCTTTCATAGAACATTTATTACAGAAAATTCTAATGACTGAGTTTGGTGTTGAAACTTTAGATAAAACTTAAAAAATTCTAATCCTGTCTGGTACAAATATATTTTGATGTTGATATCTCAGAAGTCTTCACTTTAAATGCGTCTTTGAATGACTAGATAAACTACTATATTCCCTGTAGATTCATTAGAAAACACAATGGTGACATGATAGATGAACTTTTCTGCCAATCAACCATAACATTTTTATTTTTGCTTTGTTACAGATAAGAGTCAGGCAAATTGATGTCTAACGTGAACGTACTCACAAAGCAGAGGTTTAGCATCGCGCCTATTGACACTTGCTGATCGTTTACAGAAAACAAATAATGGATGTAATCACAGTTAAACTGTAAATATGTATTCCGACATCGATGTGCGTCTTTAGCCATGTTTAAAAACCCAGCAATCAGGTTCTTTTTAATGGCTGGCATTATAGTAGTAACGATATGAAAAATAATATTTCATAGCGGAAAACCCCTATAAAAGTTATTTTCCCAGGTGTAAGGTTCGATTCCTAACGGAGGCCCTTGTTTTCCTTCGTAGGACTTCTCAATCTGTGAAGCTTGTTATTAATTTTACTGATTAATAAACAATAAAATAAAATAATAAAACGGGCGTAGCAGTTCAAAAAAGTGTAGCCACTAAAAATAACATTTATATTAATGAGAAATAATGTCGGATACAAATCCATTCAATATATATATATATATATATATATATATATATATATATACATATATATACCAGAGTATACCAAGGATTCTAATTCCAGATTCTGACAACGTTATCAGCTTAAATTGAATCTACAACTTTCACTGAATAATATTTCTTCTATATAATTAATGTGGTAAATATGGATTAAGGGCTTTGACAATGAAAGCCAATATGTTGCAAAATAAACTTTCTTATCTTGTATCAAATCAATGTGTTATGATAAAGCTATGAAATTATTGTTATGCGACTATTTCTTTATCGAGATGTTTTAATGTTTTTAATAGTTTTAATGTTTTAATGGTTTTAATGGTTTTTAATGGTTTATGTACAATTGAAACGTTTTCCTTTTTTTATAAAAGATTTTCTTACTTATCATTTATTTTTAAAATAACATCAAAGATAGAGATAAAAATGGTAGCAATGACGAATGAAGCGTTATTTTTTACAATATTTTATCATTACTAATACCCTTACAGATATACATTTTCCAAATGCCTTTCATAAGGAAATATTGTCATAATTGCCTTTTATAAAGAAATATTGTCATAATTGGCTTCCATAAGGAGAAATATTGTCATAATTGGCTTCCATAAGGAGAGATTGTCTTAATTGGCCTTTATTAAGAAATATTGTCATAATTGGCTTCCATAAGGAGAAATCTTGTCATATTTGGCTTCCATAAGTAGAGATTGTCATAATTGGCTTTCATAAGGAGAGATTGTCATAATTTCTAATCGATAAATATCATTGAAATATTTATAGCATTTTAAAAAGATGAAACATGAAGATCGAAATCATAAAAAGAAATCTATAATTCATTACGTACGATATGGACTTGTTAATCCCATTTTGGTTGATGAACATTCTATGAATATTATAGAACCATTGTACAAAGCGCAATCTCTGAAAAAAAAAAAAAAAAAACTAAAAAAACAAATATATAAATTGTTGTTTCAGAAGTCTATTATTAAAAGTCAATTATTTCAAATGATTCAATATTGTAAAAATGTTTAATTTCGATGAATGTCTTTAAATAAGCAACTTATTTAAAATCGAAACAAAATACAAACTCATTTAAATGAAGACATTTAGAAATTTTTTTATGAATAAAGTATTTTTGCGTTTATTTTGGGAAAATCGTTTGACATTTTTTCAATATCATTTTAACATTATAATTTCAAAAATTAGTTTATTTTAAAAATGCAAACTGCTTCCTAATTTTGGGGGAACAGTATATAATGAATTTCTGGGGGTTAATTTAGACGTAACAAAATTTTTAGTTGAAATAAATTTGGCTAGCTTACAATGAGTAGATAGTTTACAATAAATTATAATTTTTCATTGTATATTTTTAACATATGGTATATTAATACAGACACACATACAGATCGGAGAAGGGGCGTTTATATATATAAGCAATGGTGACATAGGAATAAACACTGCATAATAACTGTCAGTTTCATTTGCTCTGAAGACTGAAACAGTGATTGAAACGTAAAACTCTCAACATATGCTGTTGATTCCGATGTTCGCATATACTCTCCCTCTCTCTACACACACAAACACGCATAAACATAAACACACACATACAATTTACAGGGTTTGATTACCAAACAAGAGGTGCGTATTATGCGTGAGTAGAAGTATTTTCCCACACTTTCAGTACAATTTTATGGGTGCGTATTATAGATGAAGGCGTATTATACATGGGGAATTACAGTATGTTTAAAAGATTACCTGTAAAATATTTGTTTACAAGATTACCTGTAAAATATTTATGTTTAAAAGATTATCTGTAAAATATTTATTTAAAGATTACCTGTAAAATATTTGTTTATAAGATTACCTATAAAATATTTATTTAAAGATTACTTGTAAAATATTCATGTTTAAAAGAATTAAGTATAAAGTCTTAACTTTTCTGGTGATTTCACAATATTCAATAAATTCTTTTCCTTTTCACTGACTAAACTTCCATCAGTCCAATAAAGTTGACTATCCCTTTGGTACATTCCGAGCCAAATTCCTTCTGAAGCACAACTGAATAAAAACAAAGTAAATGAGTTTGATAAATTTAATGAAAGACAATATATACGAATTTTCAGAATATAATCAAGATACTGTATTACTGATAACCATTTTCAATCGACTAAAGAATAAAAAGAAAATGATTTGATATTCTTTGATGATTGTAGAAACATAAATAAAATGAGTCAAAGGATTAGACCTGAGAAAAGCGAAGAAGCTTTCATTTAATTCGATATGAAAAATAAATTAGAATCTCATGTGAAAAATAAAGAACGTTATCAAGAAGTGTTTGAAATCCTTTATTTAAGTCCATGTGAAATGTAAACAATATTGCTAACCAATCTTTATACAAGGACAAATTTTCTCTCTGATTAACACACAAAGTAGACTTTGATTGAGTTTTTCTTTATATAAACATCAGATAAATATATTACAATTGTTTACATTTTAAAACGGGCTTAAGACAACATCATGTTGAGACACCGGTTCCCGTACGATCAATGCAGTTAAGCAATGTCGACCCTGATCAGTATCTAGATGGGATAGAAATTGTTCATCGGAGAGCCAAATTCAAATCGGGTTCGTTTTCTTCACTGATGCGAAAATACCGTTGAGAAAGGCATGAATCCACATCTTTTTCTCCCAGCTATGGGTTAAATAGTAGCACTTGTAACACTAAATCATTATTACCATAAAAAACTCTTTTCGTCTAGCAAAGTTTTCATAAAACACAGAAAACGGACCAATCAGTCATTTTGCAAACAGTCATTTCACACGTCAATCAATCAATCAATGATTTCACACGTCAATCAATCAATTCATGTGTCAATCAATCAATCATTTCACACGATAATTAATCAATCATTTCACACGTCAATCAGCCATTTCCTCCGTCGATCAACCACTGAATCATTTTATGTGTCAATCAATCAATAATTTCATAAGTCAATAAATCAATTAATCATATCACACGTCAATCAATCGATCAATCATTTCACACGACAATTAATCAATTATTTCATACGTCAATCAATCGATCAATAATTTCATACGTCAATCATTCAATTAATCATTTCACCCATCACTCAATCAACCAATCAATAATTTCATGAGTCAATCAAGTAATCAATCATTTTATACGTCAATCAAACAATCAATCATTTCTTACTTCAATCAATTAATCATTTCACACGTCAATCTTTCTACATACTTAAGTCTTTGTTTTTACTAAATGTTCACCATTCAAGATGGTGGGTTGCTTAGTAAGGTTGTTGTGTGACACTGGGGTCGTGAAGGGTTTAATATTAGGATTAAGTATAAAAGCTGAAAGAGGGAGAGAAAGAGATTGGAGAACATTTTCCCTGCTGATAGGAAATGAGATATAAATTGAATCAAGTTGGAGTTAAACGGAGGAGCGATACCCATTACCACTCCCAAGGAAAGTGGATAATTTGAAAAGTGGGCTAAGAAAGCAGAAATAGGAGACAAAGGACTCTTGTTGGGATAAATGCGATCTTTTTATTGTGAAGATATTTCTTCCCTTGATATAGTTCTCACCACAGTTCGACCCAGTTCTACGATTACTTCGACAATCGATCTGTCACTGCTCTGTGATCAAAAGCACAACGTGGGTAGAATGGGTGTGGATCGAAGCAGCCAGCGACCAACAAGCAGCTGGGAACAATGTCGGTATTGATTAGTATGGGGTTAACCCTATTGTAAACACGTCGGCCTAAGACCATGAGGAACGGACACAAAACTCGATTACGTCATCGAGTGGAGTGACGCGGTTAGGGTTAGGGTTGCATATAAGAGGAGGACGAAGTAAGAGTTTAGTTTAATTTATCTATTTGATTTTCCCAATTTCTTTTTATTAGTGTCGTTGTATATGGTGCTAAGTAAGTAGCATATATAACGAAGCTTTCAAGAATAATATAAAATGCTAATATAAAATTATAAAATCAATGTTCAGTTTCTCGAATTGCACGTGAATTCGCTTAAAATGATAAAATTATACATGAAAGGAAATTGAAAAAAGAAGAAAACATCTCGATATTTACCAATTTAAGAAATGTTGCTTAATGATATCAAAAGATTTCTTCGTGTTGGGAATCAACCAAGAAGCGCTGTATAATGTCATTGGACCAACCAAAGTTAATGACGCTGTAAATATAGGAAATGAAAAATTATGAAATATTAAGTTTATGGCAGATTTTAATTTTTTTTCTTAACCTGAGATAAACGAAATATATAAGTTGCATTTGATTTTCTACACACAAAAGACAAAATGCAAAGAATATTTCAAAGTTGCACATTTCTCTATACATTCTCAATATTTTTTTAATTATAGGAACGCTAAAATATATCACTGAAGGAATCATGAACAGATGGTGAAGCTTTGCCAAATATTGGAAAAGAATTTGGTTCAATCTACAAAATGTTAAGAAACTAAAAGTTGGCTGTTTCAGAATGATAAAGATCCTAATCAGATCGCAGTTAAAATGAGAGAGTGGTTAAACGAAATGTAAATAAAGGTTTTAAAATAGTCAAGTCAGACACCTCACTTAAATCCTATAGAAAATCCATATAAGGAGTTTAAAATTAGATTTCATCAGAGAAATGCCAATAATTTAAGCAATCTGGAGACTATTTGTCAGCAAGAAAACAATAAAATTGGATCTCATTTCTACGAGAAACATATTTGAAATTATTCTTAACATATGAGCGTCGTTATCAAACATAAAAGTGAGATTTAGATTGTTTAGTGATCCATTGTTTTTAGTTTATATGTCTTTGATAAATTTTACAACAGTTTTTCTTTACGCACATAATTTAATTTCTGATTAGATATATAATAACCTAAGTATATACTATGTTCAACTCAATTTTGGGGTTTGTAGCCACATTAGAAATTATGTTTTTCTTTTTCATCGTAACCACACGAACACAAATGATCTAATCAACTTCTATTCACACCACAATCATAAACTAAAATCAGGATTAATCATAGGATTCTACCTCAGTGCCCTTAGGACATGTAGCCCAGAATACCAAAATGAAGATAAATATATAGAGAAAACATTGAGACTTCTTCACTAATCACGGCATTTCATCCACAACGCTTTAAAAAGAGCTTCCAAAATCCACTAAGCCAAATAAACTACAACGCCTTAATATAATACACGTCATGACATGATTGACCAAACAAAACCAAAGTGAAAATAGTAAAATTTCTGTATTTTCTTCGTTTCTCAATCTCTGACGAAGTTTTAATAAAATTGAAGCGTGTTAGATTGATTTAAGTTTCCTATTTGTTCTTTATCTTATCTTTCTGTCAGATTCCGATCCATATTTGATCAACATTTCATCCTAACTTTTTTTTAATTCTCAAGAACAATTTTAGAGGGAAATGTATGACAAAGTTTCCGTGTGACGCGTTTCGCCTTTTAGGACTTCCTCTGACTAAACTGATGTCTGCACTGATGCCACTACACATGCGCATAAAGCAAAGTGGGCGCTGAAAATTCTAACAAGGTTACAGCATCCTTGGCAGATCTTCTGTTATCACAATGTGTGATATTTAATAACAAATGTGATGGAAACATAAAAAAAAAATAAAAGAACTGAAATGAGAGATTATATACCCAAAACATATTTCCTTCGTGTAGGGTTATAAATGTTGACATCAGTTTAGTCCGACGAGATCCTGAAACGCATCACGCAAAGACTTTTTCCATTTTGTCATATTTCTTTCCACTAAAAGTAGACCAGGGTAATATTGGAAAATAAACCTTTAAAAGTTAGCAATCTTTTTAAGTAAAATTTTCAATATTAAGAAACAGAGAGTTAATAGCAACAAATAAAACATGAACTATCTCCGAGATTTGAAGGAGACAAGAAAAGATTTTAAATATATTATTTTATTTATTTCATATATATATATATATATATATATATATATATATATATATATATATATATATATATTTATATATATACATTTGTGCCATTTCATCAATTTGTATCGCTTTTTAAAAGTATAATTTAATATAACAGATGTGGGATTCCAGCAACTCCAAATTGAGATGTGTGTCTCAAGTTTCCGGTGTTGATCATTTAATTAGTATAGTGGATAAGACGCCAGTACAATAGCAACACTAAGTAACTCACTTAGGAAGTTTCTTTACCTGCAGTCGGTGTGTGTTCGACAATGTATTTTTACCTGCTTGCATCGATCCCTTTGTATATTGTGAGGCCATGAATGAAAAACTTTCTTCGGCTTAGTTTAGGTAAAATGAATGCGCCCTGTGAGCTCCCGCGTGTCTACTTTGCTCTGTGTGGCTTTTTGGTTCTTATGTCAGGAGACATTTTCGTCTGAAGCCAAAAAAACGAAAGCCAAAATCTAATATTTTTGTCATATTCCCATTTGTTCAGAAGAGTCAAATGATTTTCTTACTACGACGTAGGCATGAAGGCGACATCGTCTGCCTTTACGTGTCTGTTTATAGACATGATGAAATTAGAGCTGTAGAGGAAATTTGAAAAATGTTTTCAATTTGAAAATGTGTTTTTATTTATTTAATTTTGTGTATTTTCGAAGTCCCAATATTTGAAATATAGAGAGGGCATCTTACAGAGGTCATGGTCGTTTTATTCCATGCAAACTTTTAAAAATTCTGGTAGTAAGAGACAGTGGGGTAAGAGACCGTGAGATGAGAGAGTGGGGGTGGAGTGTCAGTTGAATCAAAGACAGTATATTACAACGACTCCACTCTCTCTCCTCACTGTCTCTCACCCAGTAGATTATAAAGTTGCACGTTAACGTGGCCCAGAATTCACGGCCTCTGGGTGTGAGACCATACATTGCTTCTATCGACCATAACACAGACTTTTTCTTTCTATATATTTAATAAGTCATCTTCTTGGCTTATATGCCACCTGACTGGATTTAATCGCTTTTGTTAGGACTTTTCCTCGCCATTGTTCTCTCTCCATTCGTAGAATTTCTTTGATAGATAAAGGTACATCAAGTCATCGCTGACGCTAATCCGAACCCAACTACAATCTTATTGAAATGAATTCCTCTCCCACCCACCACAAGAAAATAATTTATTTCTAAATCTTTTTGTTTTTAACTAAACTTAAACTCCTTATTAGCATATATTTTCCATCTTTTATGACATTTTATTTTGACAGTTTAACAATTCACATCAAATTAGCTAACTGAGCCACATACCATATCATAACTTTTTAAAATAAAAAATATTTACATTAATAAATAAAGTAATATTCTGGCATTAGAAGCACAAAAATATGTAAATTTCGATTAACATTGGTAAATGAATAAAATAAATTTAAAATTGTAACATTTTAGATAACATTGTGTAAAAGTAATAAGAAAAAATAAATGGTTTAAATAAATTAAGTCTGTTAATTAAAATTCCTAATTTTTTTATTCATTTTCGAAGTAATTTTTACAATTCACGAGAGAAAAAATAACAATGCGCTTATTTCAACTTTTTAAATGAAACAAGTTAAAATGAGTTATTTCCCTTGAATCAACAAAAACACAGTTCTCACCCTTTAATAACTTTTACAATATGATGATTTGAGACAAACACGGACACAATATACAATAATTTCAGATAAAATAATACTGTATTTTTTAACTTTCGCTTTGGAATTTGCTGCATTTTAATGAACAAAAATGGAAAGAAACAAATAATAAATGTGTAGTAGATATTAACAGAAATGGCGTTCGTTAAAATTTATGAGTTATTATGTGGTCTAATAATACTAAACAATTGATTAAAAAAATTAAAAATATCTCAGCATTTTCATTGAAATTGTCTCTGTTATAAAAGACAAAATGTCGAAATCTTGAAAATATGGTTTTGAATAAAAAACCAATTCTATATTCAATTATTTTTTTTAAATGGCAACAATTCTTTCTCAAAATGTATGACACCTTTAAAAGCCAGCAAATTGAGCGTATCTTTTCCGATATAAGCAGAAGAGATTATCATTTTGACAGCAGTATAACGAGAGTATAACTGGCAAATTTTCAAATCCGACAGAAACCTCGCTAGCCCTGAATGTTCTTCCGTACAACCCACAAAACGTTCAAGTATTGTTTGTGACGTTTCAGGCACTCTTCAACGTCTGAAAAATAACAACACGGAAAGCACGATACGGGTGCAGTGCAGAAAATTGCTGATAGAAAACGTGGATAAAGTCGAAGATCTTCTTGCAATAATGCCTGAAAATGACCCGTATAACACACTTAAGGCAGCCATAATATAGCGGTTGGGATAATCCAACGAAAATATAATTCGAGAGCTTTTTAATAATGTTGTGTTAGGTGACAGAACACCATCTCAGCTTCTGCGTCATATGAAAGGACTTCATATCTGATATAATTTACGAAAACTTTTGTTGGAGAGATAATACTATAACCGATACACTATCAGGGGCGACAATTGCATTGATGTCCTCAGATACACTGTCAGGGGCGACAATTGCATTGATGTCCTCAGATATACTGTCAGGGGCGACAATTGCATTGATGTCCTCAGATACACTGTCAGGGGCGACAATTGCATTGATGTCCTCAGATACACTATCAGGGGCGACAATTGGATTGATGTCCTCAGATATACTATCAGGGGCGAAAATTGCATTGATGTCCTCAGATACACTATCAGGGGCGACAATTGCATTGATGTCCTCAGATACACTGTCAGGGGCGACAATTGCATTGATGTCTTCAGATACACTATCAAACAAATTCATAGCCGAGGAACAAAAAAAAGACAAAACATGCAATTATGAGCGTCAAATGGGTGGTCAACTGGACGTTTTCGCACCCTGTCGCCAGCGATCTGTCCCGGCAACAGACCTTTGTCATGTCCAGCTCTAGACATAAAACAGGTGCCTTTTCCCAAAACCAAATGACATCTCCGAAAAGATAGTTAATGGTTTATTCTTTCCTTTTCTCTCCCTTCACTTCCTTTTTCTCTGGGGTGACCTCAGCTGATCTATTTTCTCGGTCGTATCTTTGACCTGATTACGATTATCTTCCAGCATTTCGTTTGGTAGGCCACTTGACTAATTTGAAATTTTCATTATTGCCATGGGCAGATTTCTATCTTTTATTCGCCGCGTCATAGCATAAATTAATTCCGACAGATCCGAGATCTTACGATTTTCCTATCTTCTGCGAAAAAAAAAACTTTTTTTTTTTTGCAAATGAAAATAAAATCTTTACCACTTTTCTTTGTTAAAAAAATAATATCGCTCAGTATGTCTTTCGTGATAGATTCTTTCGCCTTAATTATTTCTCGCTTTTTAATTTTCACGCTTACGCTAAATAGTGTCATATATATATATATATATATATATATATATATATATATATATATATAGATATTGAGGAAACTGTAAGACAAAATGGCAAAAATTTATTTGTAACGCGTTTCATTCGTTATGACTTCATCGGACTTGATTTGTTAAAATCCTAACGAATGAAACGGCTCAAACATAAAAGACGTACCTCGGCGCCTCTCCGACCAAAGAAACTATGCAAGCTCCTCCAGATTTTAGAAACACGCAAAAGTAACTCAGCTTCACAAAAAGATAGACAACCACTTAGAATGCAACATTTTTCATAGTATGAAGTTTCATAGGACACCCGGTATTCAAATGAATTAAAAAATGTAAATAAATAATACTTTGTTTTTTTTTATATATATATATTTACCATTTATCATTTCTCTGGAGCATAGAGAATTATATTTGCCAGAAGTTGTACATACGGAAAGATTCTTCATCTGACAAGCTGAAAAAGACGTTATAAACATTTCAAGATTTTACTGAGTAAAACCATTTTGATAATCGGTAAGAAATAAAAACCATTTTGACCATTAATGAATAAAAAAGACATTTAAATAGATTGTATAACATAAAAACATCAGGTGGCAAGAGAAAACTTTAAATATTCTACAATTTCTGATTCCACATTTATATACACAACATCGTGGAATAATTGCTTGAATTTTAAAAATAACAAAACGTTGACAAAATGTTAGTTAGAGAAAGAGAAAGCGAGAGTGAAAAAGAAAGAATGAATGAATGAAAGATGGACATATTTTGATAGTGAAAAAAATGAACAGATTGTATAGATAGATAGATAGATAGATAGATATGTCACTATTTACAAAATGCCATATAAAATCAAAGAGAGATCACTTGATATTTTGGAAACTTATAAAGCCTAAAACCAGCGAATGAGTTTTTGGATTTTTGGGACGGAGGGTTATTCCTTAATATTCCCTTAGAACCCGCATAAATGGGTTCAGGGCCTGTCTACCTCCCCGGACGAAACTTTGCCCTTTGACAAAGCCTCGTCCGGGTTCCTCTCTGCTCGAGGCAGAGAGTTCGACAGATGGTAGTTTGTGCCAAAACCTGAGCATCAAAAGTTTTAGTGGTGCGTCCATATATAGTCGCATCATCGTCATAAATGTTTATACATGATTCGAGTATATTCTTAAACAGATCATTTATGTAAATCAAAAAGAGAGTTGTACTGATGAGTTGCACACTAGGGCTCCGGGGGACTGGCTATTAATAACTACCTGGTGGGACTGTAATGGGAAGGGGGAAATCGCACGCCTGCGTTCTTGAAAACTCAGCATACACATGACACTTTCCACTGGCTTGATGTAGGCTCCGACCTGTGGCCGTGGCGATTTAGGTAGACGTGTTTTGCTATAAGAGGTGAGCATCCCGGGACTGTGAGCTCCTCTAGTGTGCTTGAGGCGTTGATACCGGTTTCAGATAGTAAAAGAAGGTCGGGTTTGGACAGAATAAAATGGAGTCCCCCTTCTGGAAATTTGGAACGTAAACCCCTCACGTTAATGGAGAAGGGTCTACTTAGTTTTGATTTGGATTTTTTTTTAGGTTGGATTTGCTAGTTTGGTTCAGACAGTAAGTTCAGAAAGACAGACACACACTAGAGTTGAATATATAAATAAGCTGAATAGAATCGTCCAGACATACTGCGGTAACAGTAGCGTTCATCATGGCATCGAGGGGTCCAACCGGAGAATACTTCACGGGACAGAAACTATTCACAAAATGGCAGTATAATAGCCACGAAATGATATGCTGAAGGGACAGTATCTTTCGGAGTTACATGAATGTTCGGATTCCTATCAGGTGGATAACGCCACGCCCTCCCCTCCCCCCCCCCAAAAAAAAACGTCTACCTACAGCACCCTTAATGAAGGGACAATCAACCCAGGAAAGAAAATACATACTTGATACTCTGAGTGTGCATACCGCGTCTGCCCAGAAAAATAGAACTCATACTAAAAGGTAACAAGACAAGCTCGCTCATCAACGTGAAGACTAAAATAGCCATTGGAAGAAGAGAGGGGAGTAACGAAGATATTGACAGGATTATGTGAAGTATAAAAATTTGAAATTATTCCTTACCTTGGAGTTGTCCCTAAAACAAAAACAACAGAAAATAAGAATTAGGTTTTTACTACAGATTGGACATGTTTTCAAAAATGAATTTCGTGAAATAGTTTTTTTATAAATTTATTATCACGTACTTTTTCCCAATAATATGTGAGAAATCATCTCCAGTAAAAAGTAAAAATAATGACAAATATAGGTTTGAATAAACAGGAAGTGTCGCTTATTAAGAAGAATTACTTATGAGTTATTATTATTAGTAGTAGGAATAATTGCTTATTTGGAAGAAACGCTTATTATAAAGAATCATTTATTTGGAAGAACTTTTCATTACGAACATTTCCCTAAAGAGATTTTCTTTTCAAACAGAAATCTCTCTATCTGGAAAGACCGAAGCTAATACAAAGTATAAATATTAAAAGATACGTTGCTGTGAAACAATAATCAACAACCTTGCCTCACAGACAATCCCTTTTGAAATGTATTCGATCATCACTGAATATCCTACAACTGTAATCCTATACTGAATTTAGTAACTAGATGTTTTTTTCTCTTGGATATAGCACACTAGAAAGTCTTCTTTTTGTCTAATTCCAATTTAGAAAATTCTCCGATATACTCTTAGTTTTTCGATCTTCCCAGAATTCAACAAAATTTGACAACCATTAAGGTAGGCACTTACAGATCTATTCGTCCAGACAATTTCATCATAGCCGATCATGTCTGCTAATTCATCTGATATTTTTGTGGAAACAATTGTATCATTTCCACAACTGTCTTTTGCGTTGTTGACATCTTCTTTTCGGTTGACAATTCTATAACATAAGCCTTCAATATTTACCCAACCCGAATAGCACGTCGCTACTGCAAAATAAAAAAAAATATTAGTCAAATATCAAAGATGACTATCAAAAATTTCTCGTACATTCATTCAAGCATATAAAATGCCGAAACTTCATTTTTTCTCAACAATAGAAATGCAATAGACTTTGAAGAGTTTCAGATGAATCTCTTGAGGTTACCAAACATATGTAAGCGACCCTTGTTGTATTTGAAACCAATGCACATATATTCCCAGACATTTTGAATAAAGACAGCTAGGGGACAATTTGAAGAACTTAAATGAAGGTTTTATCATTTTTTTAGAAAGAGAACAATCTCACTGTAGAAATTTGTTGCATGTCTTCTCTCCTACCCTGAAAAGGAAGCCTATTGGATGTTACAAAATTTTGTACTTAGTTAACACTCGAGCACATTATGTTACAAGTGACTGTGTTTTACCCACATGACTGGAAAGCATCTTCACTTCGCAGAGTCTATTCCAAAACACTTCTATGTAATGCCTTGGCTTCTCTGACTGGCTGTTTTCGGTTACATGACCGGTTGAGCAGGTTGAAACTATTTGGTGAAAAGGAAGGAAAGTTAATCAAAAAAATCTTTCCAAAGTTTTGCAACCATTTTCAATTCTCGATAGTTTCAGTCGAATAAAATATTTGCTTTATTTACTTGGAATACATTATTTTCAATGATAGATGAATGAGCAATGACTGATGAAGAAAGCCTTGCTTCCGTTGATGAACATGTGCGTGTATGCACAATCATTTTAAAAACTGAGTTTGAATTTTTTTAAATTTCTCTTCAAAAAATATTTTATTTTCTATTTTGAAAATTGTATTTGTTGTTCTATTCTTTTATATTAATGGTGGAAGCAAATACACAGAAAACTGATTTGTAAATTGAAGACTAGTAAAAACAAAAACATTCAAAGTTCTTGTGAGATTTATCCAAAGAATTATATTCAGATAGAAATAGTAATTAATGTCTTTTGTGATTTTTATTGAATTAAAGAAATACTTACTCGTTTGGAGATTTGTTTGCTTATCAGTATTTGTCGTCGATGACATGGCTGTGACGGATGGTGACGTCATTTTGAGAGTTGTAGATGAAACTTTAAAAATGCAATGAAAATAATATATTACATTTGCCATAATTGGTTTAATTCTATTAAATCGCATTCTATCTAGAAATAATTGTAAAGAAGAGTAGAATAATTTCATTCATATAAAATTAATTTAATCAAAATGAAATATACTTATCCAAGTACATAGTTATGGTGGTTTGTCTCCCAAACCCAAGGAAAACCTAGCAGGAGTTCGATAACGAAAAGTCAGACAGAGGCTACAACTTTATATATGTCTGATTAAATAAATTACAAACATTATGTCTGCTTATTTTTAGTATAACCCGTTCATATTCACAGATAATTTTCACTGTTACAGTGCATTTTTTGCATCATTTGATTGTAATACACGGAAAAATATCCGTGAATATAAACGGATAAGCAGACATAATATTTGTAATTTATTTAATCAGACATAGAGAAAAAAGAAAAAGAATATGCTGACTAAGTACACAAACCCTATATATATATATATATATATATATATATATATATATATATAGAGAGAGAGAGAGAGAGAGAGAGAGAGATACCGTTTTCATCATAGTATGTCGACAACGACATTTGGCGAACTTCGCTAGATTATTTTCTCAAAAACTTCATACATATAACTGGTGGAATAATTTCATTCATATAAAAATGTTTTCCATTCGGAATTTAAAAAAACAGCCACGAATTAAAATTATATACATACTAGCCGAATTACGCACGCCTTGCTGCGTGTCATTCATTTTTTATAACAAAATAATGATTCATTTTAAATTATTGTTATAATTTGTGGAGAAAAATGACGCATTTCAATATTACGCAATGATCTTTTTGATGTGACCTCCATCTTCTAGCTTTCTTATTTTGGATAGGAGTCATTCCCTTTTTGAAATTTAAATTAAATTGGAATCAAAAGGAGAAAAAAAATTAGAAGGAGGTTTATGCTAACCGGGGACTCCCTTTGATCAAAATGAAATATACTTATCCAAGTACCCTGGGTAATGTAGTTTCAGAATATATATAGTTATGGGGTCTATCTCTCAAACGCCTGGAAAACCTACGAGAAATACGATAACGAACAGACAGACAGACAGAGGCTACAGCTTTATATATAGAGAGATACCATTTTTATCATAGTATTTCGACAACGGTATACAACCAAATAGTAAGTAAAATATAGTTAACTAATTATAGTTTCGTTTGGAGGTTCTGAAAGAAAGTAGTCTTTTCAGATTTTAGTCTTAAATTGGTTCTGTTTGGGAACATATGATATCGTGTATGAATTTAATATTTTCAGTCTTAGATTCCAATTCCAAAATTCCTTATTAAGTTTGGGTGATTAGGACAGCATAGACTGTTAAAGAAATCAATGAAAATCTAAAGATATAAATGTACAGATGATACATTCTTCCTATATGGCATTGAATTCTGAACAATCTCTTTACAGATGATGAAAAGATTTGGAGCAGTAGAAATGTGGTTCTACAGAAGGATGCTGAGAATACTATGGAATGAACAAGTTAGCAACAACGAAGTTATAGAAAAAATGGAAACAAATATTTCACTTACGCTTAACATCAGAAAAGTCATTTGAAATTTCTACAGCACATAATAAGGAAAGAAGGCTTAGAAAATTTAACACTCACATGAAATGTTGGATAGCAAAGGAACAGAAGAAAATAGAGCATAACCGCTGCCTAACGATCTTATATAAATGATTGGCAGAACAGAGTTTAGGAGAGATAGTAAAAAGATAATATTTACTATAAAGGACAGGAAGTTGTAGAGAGCCATGATCGCCAACATCATGAAGGGACACGGCACACAGAAGAAGAAGAAGACATGCTAATTTCTTTACTTTCACTTAAGCTTATTTGCAACACCAAAATCCAAATATCTATACTATTTCAATGGCGAAATTATCTCGGGCTGTCCGCATGTCAATTCTAATTCCGCCTGGTTCGACTGCTTTCTTTCTGTTCAATTTGATCACGGCTGATTTCACTTCAGATTTTAATATTTCCAACACTTCGATATTTTTCTTTATTGCGGGTCGTCCTGTTTTGTTGTGGAAGAATTCTCCGATGTATTCGTTCAGATTATTTAGACAGTCAAGTATTTTTTTTCTATTATCAATGTTCCGTCCTTGGATGTCATGCATCCTGTTGATAAGCATGACTTTTGTCTTGTTAATTCACTTATTCTTTTATGCATATCTACTTTATCCGTAATACTCATTCTTTCTATTTCTGCACATTTTTCATTGAGCCATTCCTCTTTAGCCTGCGTGCATTAGTTCCTAATTCTTTTGTACAGTGTTTTATATTCTGTGCCGTATCTAGACATTGTTGTTTGTCTCCTTTTTATCATGTCGAGAATTACATCTGTCATCCGTTCCTTTTTTTCTTTGTTTAGTTTTTTTTTACAATGATCTTGATTGCTGACGTTATTAAAGCTTCTCTTAATGAGTCCCACTTTTAATTTCCTTTCTCATTTTGTTCATTTGATTTTAACACTGTCCATATATTTCTCCATCACATTCGGGTCATTCAGGTGTTTTTAATATTGCAATTTGGCTGCTACCTTGGCTCTCTTCAATTTCCGAATAGTGTCATTTTAAGTTTATATATCACTGAAAGGTGGTCACTCTCGCAGTCGACACTTGGGTATCTTTTGTAATGTAAAACTGCATTCCTGAGTCTCTTTTTGATAGTTATATAGTTGATTTGGTATTATGGGGTCCACCCCTTTTTCATACAAGTGAACTCGACCAGTGTGTATTTGTACTGCTGCCGGTGAATACCTGGTAGGTAGAGTAATAGAGAGAGTAAGAGTGTGAGGTAACCGCTTTGTAGGAGTCACAGTTACAAGCACGTAGACTCAGAAGGAAGTCTTACTTCAATACTGAATTTCCCAGACTGTATATATATTATTATTGCTACTAATCGCATTTCTGGATCTACTAACCGTATTACCAATTGTATTATTACGTCAATACATTTATTTGTTATATTTCATTACTGCGTTTGTCATTCATTGGAGATCGGATTTCATCTCGGAATCCACAACAAATTGGCGACGAAGATTGGAACTCACACGGGAAGAAAAAACAACAAAAAAATTCCCCTCGTCGTCCACAGCGAATAGGCGACGAGCGATACGAACTCACACGAGAAGAAGAAATAGAAAAATCCTCCCCTCGTCCACAACAAATTGACGACGAGCGATTTGAACTAACACAGGAAGAACAAACAACAAAAATTTTTTCCTTCGTCGTCCACAACAAATTAGCGACAAACTGTTACGAGGAGTAAAATACGTAAAATTGAATTATCATGAAAGATTTTAAAAATATTTTGGTTGACCTGATAAAATATCAAAATGATCAACAATTACAAATACAAAAATACCAAAATGATCAACAATTACAACTAAGAAGGAATGGAAGAAAAATTGCAAAAGCAATTACTACAAACGCAAAAGAAAAATCAAGAAAGACAAATAGAGCTCCAGGAACTAATATTGTAAGTAGCAGGTAACAAGCAATTAGATATTGAAAAAGAAGCAACTTTTTCGCAAGACGCAGTCTGGAATACCATAGAGATTTTCAAATATTCTCTAGATGAGGACAAAAATTTCGGAGATTACTTCAGAAGACATCTTTAAAGTCGACTGTCAAAACTGGACAGAAGCAAAAAAGCTATGTCTATTGCTTAGAAAATTAGGAACTGAAGAATATACAAAGTTCGTGGATTATATCTTGTCAAAAAAGACGAACGAATTAACATTTGACGAAGCAATGACATGTCTTAAAGAACGCTTCAGCCCGAAAACATCACTCTTCCACAGGAGGTGGAAATGCCTTAACCCGGTAAAGGGCGATACTGAGTATTATTCCACGTTTGCCGCAATCGTAAATAAACATTGTGGCGACTTCAAACTAGCGGAATTAACCCCGGACAATTTCAAATGTCTCATCTTTATTCAAGGGTTAGTTTCAACAAAAGATAGCGAAATGCGCAAACGATGCTTTCAAAATTACAAAATGAACCGGGTCTAACACTACAATTATCAGAAGATTGCCAGAGATGCCTAAGTGTAAAGAAAGACGCGAAGGACATTGAGGAGTCAGCTGTATCTCATATACGTAAGTTAAACAAAAGTCTACGTTCTTCACCCTCCCCAGAAAGAAAACAAAAATGCTCCAGTAATGAAAAAAGATTCTCACCCTCCCCGGAAAGAAAACATAAATTTTATAATAAGAGAAAAAGTACAACATACGGGACAAATTATAAATATCGAAGCAAATATGAGCCCCCACCCCATCAGCATGTTATCGATGTGGAGGACTACATTGGAACAAGGATTGCCGCTTTAGATATAAAAACTGTCTTGAATGTGGAAAAAAGGGCCACAAGGCATCCCAATGTAGGAATAGAAAAGATACTAGTAGAATAAGAGCTACTAGGATGCATAACGATGACAACACCAACATAAGGAAATATGTGGAACTGGAAATATTAAATAAAAAGATAAAATTGCAACTGGATTCGGGTTCCAACCTCACGATAATCAACCTACAGACATGGAGAAAACTCAACAGACCAACCATGTTACACAAAAAAAAAATTGCCAAGTCGGTTACAGGCAAACGAATAAAATTCGAAGGAGAAATAATCGTGAATGTTAAATTTCATGGCAAAAAAAAAACTTAAGATATACGTCATGAAAGATACTGAAAATCTAGTAGGTATCGACTGGATGCAGAAGTTCAATGTTTGGGATCTACCTATCAGCTCTTTTTGTAAAAAGTTAGAGTTTGAACCATCAGATACTATAAAATTAAAGGAAGAATTATATAACCAATTTCCTGGGGTATTTTCGAGTGGGTTGGGACGATGCAACAAATTTAAGGCCACAATTGAATTAAAAGAAAACGTCCAACCAATTTTTAAAAAGAAGCGAAACGTACCGTTAGTTATTATAGAAAAAATAGACAAAGAATTGGAGAGACTTAAACAAACTGGGATTCTTTCAAAAACAGAGTTTAGTGAGTGGGCAGCGCCGGTGGTTTATGTAAAAAAGAAGTCAGGAGAAATCCGCGTATGCGCAGATTTTTCGACGGGGCTTAACAAGGCTATAAAAGACCACCATTACCCACTAACGAGCCCAGAGGAGATATTTACAAAGCTCAACGGCGGTAAGATAGATCTTAGTGAGGCTTATCTACAAATCCCAGTACAAGAAGAGAGTACGAAAATCCTTTGCATTAATACGCACAAAGGGTTGTACAAATTCAACAGACTACCATTCGGAGTAAAAGTTGCACTTGCAATTTTTCAGCAAACGATGGACACAATGCTCACGGGCCAGAATTTCGCAATCGCTTATCTGGATGATATTCTAATTAAGAGCGACAATGTTGAAGAGCACATATCACACACAAAGGAAGTTTTCAGAAGACTTCAGGACTTTGGGTTCAAAGTAAAAGGAGAAAAGTGTGATTTTTTCCTAAATGAAATTAAATACTTAGGTCAGACAATAAATGAAAATGGCAGGAAACCAAACCCCGAGAGGGCATCGGCAATTAAAAATATGCCTGAACCAAAAAATGTTGCAGAAATACAGTTTCCTGGGCCTAGCTAACTACTATGGCGAATTTAGTGATAATATGCATAAACTGAGGGCTCCACTAAATGAGTTACTAAAAAAGGAGAATAACTGGAATTGGACAGACGACTGTAAAAAAGCATTTAAGGAAATAATACAAAAATTAACTTCGGAGTTAGCATTGACACATTTCGATCCCGAACTCGAAATCATTATTGCAAGTGACGCGAACTCACATGGGGTAAGTGCATGTATTCCACACAAGATGCGGAACGGTACAAACAAACCCGTTGCACACGCATCTAGATCATTATTACAGGCAGAGAGAAACTATTCACAGATCGAAAAGGAGGCATTGGGCATAATTATTGCAGTAACTCAGATATATTTATGGGAGAGAGTTCACACTCCAAACGGATCACAAACCACTTCTTACGATTTTCGGTTCAAAAAAAGGTCTACCAGTCTATACAGCGAACAGACTTTTAAGATGGGGATCTGTGTTACTAAACTACAATTTCAAACTTGAGTTCTTACCATCAAAGAAAATAGCACACGCTGATGGACTATCGCGATTAATAGCTGCGAAAGGCGAACCGTTAGAAGATTCGGTAATTGCGGCATTACAAGCTGAAGATGAAATAAGTAATATATTATGCAATACAATAAAGGAACTACCTGTAACGTTGCTAGAGATAAGACGAGAAGCAGAAAGAGACGAATTTATTCAGAATATCAAGAAAAAAATAGAAGAGAAGTTGAGGAATTTAGCAGACAGTTTCTCAATCTGTGACAAGATATTATTGTATAACGAGAGAGTAGTAATACCGAAGTCGCTACGAAGACGGATCTTGAAAGATTTTCACTTAGGACATCCCGGAAAAAAACGGATGAAATCACTTAAGAGAAGTTTTGTCTACTGACCGAACATGGACGATATTACGCAAATGGTGGAAAGTTGCAAAGGTTGTGCTGCTGCGGCGAAGGCACCACCCTCTATACAAAAGCCTTGGCCTAAAGTCGACAGACCGTGGTCCAGAATCCACGTGGATTACGCAGGACCCATTGAAGGTTACTACTATTTAATAACAGTAGATAGTTTCAGTAAATGGCCAGAAGTTGCCAGATTTAAACACCCGACGACAGAAAGTACCATAAACTGTTTACACGAACTATTTGCGAGATTTGGCGTCGCGGATTGTTTGGTAAGCGATAACGGCACACAATTTACCTCCAGTGACTTCAAAGAATTTTGTGAGACATATCAAGTAAAACATATCAAGATAGCTTCGTACCACTCGAGGTCGAACGGACAAGCTGAAAGATTCGTTGACACACTAAAAAGAGCGTTAAAAAAGCCGAGGATGTACCGACGATAAAAGCGATACAACAGTTCCTCCAAGTGTACAGAATAACACCTAACGTGAACACGCCATCGGGTCTTTCACCAGCGGAATTGATGTTTGCTCGGAGAATAATGTCTGTGTTTAACAAATTATTGCCAAACAAGAACAAAAGCCAGTATACACCTATTGTACCCAAGAGATCATTTAAACCTTGAGAATGGGTTTACTTTAGGATGTTTAGAAACAATATGGCTTACTGGGAGCCGGGCACAGTAATTAACAGATTAGGAAATCTAATGTACACAGTACAAGGCGAGAAGTTTTCACATAGAAAACATATCGACCAATTACAAAAAAGACGGGTTGAGGAGCCAAGCTCGTCACCCGCAGAAAACGACGATTCTATGGATGCAATCTTCGAAGCGTTTGAGATCCAAAGGCAACAGGAAAACACAGAAATGAGAAGGACAAATAGGAAGAGATAATTTACCGAGCCCTGAATATCAACCATAAGAAAAAAAATACTAACTCCCCCCAAAAGGGATCTAAGGAGGGGGTTTTATGGGGTCCACCCCTTTTTCATACAAGTGAACTCGACCAGTGTGTATTTGTACTGCTGCCGGTGAATACCTGGTAGGTAGAGTAATAGAGAGAGTAAGAGTGTGAGGTAACCGCTTTGTAGGAGTCACAGTTACAAGCACGTAGACTCAGAAGGAAGTCTTACTTCAAGACTGAATTTCCCAGACTGTATATATATTATTATTGCTACTAATCGCATTTCTGGGTCTACTAACTGTATTACCAATTGTATTATTGTGTAAATACTTTTATTTGTTAGATTTCATTCCTGCGTTTGTCATTCATTGGAGACCGAATTTCATCTCGGAATCCACAACATTTGGTTTTCATTTCTCCACCTTGGTTTCTCGATATACGTCTTAGATTTTTGAAGCCAGTTGTTCTCTATTACCTGACCATTCGCCGTTCAACATTGGATCCAATTTTTGTCCGCGTTCATTACGGCTTCCTAATTAGAATTTACCAACCATTTCACCATCTTTCTTTTTGCCTATTTTCGTATTCAGGTTTCCAATTATGATTGTAATTTATTCAGATTTACATTCAGCCTTTGAGTTGTCTAGCTTACAATAAAACTTTTTATAAAATAAAGTAAATATTTATATTTTTTTTAAACTGGTCACATTGATTTAGTTTTCTTGACATTCCACGTCCCTTGAATTATTTTTTTGTTTAATGAAAACAGTCGCTAGATGAACGTCCAGTGATACTTATCGATCATGTTTTACCTTACCGGGTGGAGGGGTCAATTCCAAGGAGTTTGACCCACTTTACGCCGTTGTTCTTTATAGTTTTGATATGAAGGCAATATCTTCGTTAAAAATGGCAAAGACTTGAATATTTTTGGAAGATTCTTTACCTAATTGTAATGCAACTTAAAAGTCGAAATAGAATGTATTAGAAATCAACATATGTGTAAAAGAAAATGCAATCGGGGACGTCAATTTTCTGAATCCATATGAAGTTATAAAATGAAAAAAATTCAAAACGCTGAGGAGAAGCAGTGTCAAATTTGTTGAAATGTAGATATTTTTTTTTTTTTTTGACAATCCGGAAGCTTAATAGTCTCCTATTCGGTTATTTTGTGTTATTAACACGTTTTATTATTATTTCAAGGGCAAAATAGGCTCAGAATTTTCATAAATTTTTATATTCAATTGGAAAATTTTGAAATAGTTTTTATAGTTTTTAATGTGTGTTTTTTTTTTAGCTGTTTTAATGGAATAACTTACAAACCAGAAGTAAATGATCATATGGCTTAATATACTTCTTTTGTTACATATTTCAAGCATAGCGACAGGCTGACGAGTTGAAGTAACATACTCACAAAATATTTAAATAATGGAATCCTTTCCTATTTGTGCCGAGAACTTTTCAGTATAGCCTTGTTAATCAGCGCTCTCTGATTGTTCGTAGGCAAACTTAATAATATAACACAATATAACTACAGATTAGATTTAATCCAAATCCTTTGAACTATTTACTTTAATCCTTCCAATGTCTTCACCTTTCGTAACAGAAACCTTCTTCCGGTGTTGTGTTTCTTTACTTTTCATTACAAAACAGCCGATTTTTCTTACGTCTTAGTCGTTAATCTCACACGGAACTTTAATCCAATAGATTTTCATTTTTTGCTTCTGTGGAAGCCACACATTAAAGCGACTAACATCACCAAATTGGTGCAAACGCTTTTCAAGAATTTATATTTGGAATATGTTTGTCATCTTCTGCATCGTATTCTCGAGTAATATTTCGATTTGATCGTTATCAACCACAATAGGTTTACGCAGATCATGGAACATTGTTCACTGAGACATCTACCGTTTGAAACTTCGAAAACTATTTTTAACACATTCGATAATTCACTGTAGCTTTTTCATAAACTCTGCAAGTTTATTTATTCATCTTGGCTTTTGAGTCGTATTTCAGATTTCTTAAGCTAAAGTCCAAAATATACCGAAAATATTACTTTTGGTTCATTTTAGCCAAATGAATTTTGGTAAGTTTTCTCTAATCATATTATCAAACGCGATTTCTTTTAATGGAATTTCTGTAAACTCTTTTAATGTTATGTATCGAAAAAAGCAGAGGAGATTTTTAAAGAAATCAATACAAAAAGTTTCTTTAGCTTCGATCTTAGTAAAATATTCATTGTACATAAAAGTAGTTTTAAAAATGTTTTTAATTCATTCTGTGCTTCAACTAAGTCATCATTTTAGTGAAATGGTGAAGATTGTTATTATCATAGTCAACATTTTAAGATTTTCAACACTTATTTATTTTGCTATACTTACTGAGTGTACACGTGTGATACAAGGTAGATGAAGACCGCCATTTGCATTGATCGACTTCAGATGTGTCTAAATTTTTAATTGTTATCTGCAAAAAAAAGGATAAATAAAAACTTGTTTCTTTTGTTAAAAAGACTTGTAAAAATGACACAAAATATTTCAGGATTAAAATGCATACAAAAACATCAAAGAAAAAAATGCGCACTTGAATCACTTCTAGAATTTGTCTTTCCGACAAGCCTATAAATAATAGAAATACTTACATAAAGATGGGAGCGAAGTTTGTCATTAATGTTGAAATTCAGATGAATTTTTATGTCCCATGCGTCCACATGACATAAACCCTTTTCAACCCCAACATTCCACTCTTGCAGTAACATCGCATATTTATGGCTTCATGTTATAGATATTGTTACTTTATGTTTCGTATTCACAAAGCTTAATTCTTTTTTTCTGGTTGATGAAGCTTCTCTGTATTATTAATGTCTGCTGCATAAAAATCCCAAAGATTGAGTTCGGAGAAACGTGTAGACCATGGAACCAGTCCGACCCTACATTTCCATCGTTCGTAGTAGATGCCAGCAAGTGCATCGTGAACAATGAGGCTAAAATTTGCTGCAGCCACATCACGCATGAACCACATTCGTATTCGTATTATCAGAAATAAGTTCTCTAGCAGGCGGGGAAGTGTGTAGACAGCTCCTGTAAGACATGCTGGAGAACATATGTACCTACCAGAAAGTCATCTACAATTCCAGACAACACATTAATCGTAAACTGATTCTGCTGTCTAGCCTATATTCTGATCCGCCCACAAATGTTGGAATGTGAATTTGTTATTCAATCTCTTCCAAATGTTAGCTCATCCGTAAACAAGCCTGAAGAGACAAACAACGGATCAGCAGTTTGTGTAATAAACCATCGACAAAAGTTCTCACGTGGTGAGTGATCAGATAACGAAAGATCCTGCACACGTTTGAAATTATAAGAATACAGGTGCTGCTCTTAAAGTACCCTCCATGTGGTACTATGAGATTTACGGCATGCTAGGACCACTTGACATGTATTGAAACCTGTATCCGACAGCCTGTAGATTTTTTTTTTTCAGGCATACGAGCGATTCTCGGTCTTCCTCGATCAATAGTTTGTGATGCCATGAATCCTGCCTCAGCAACGCGATGATAAACAGCAATAAAGGTTGGATGACTCGGCTGCCTTCGGTCTGGGAAAGTAATCTGATACAGCCGTGCAGACTCGCGTTCATTACCATTAGTGCGGTTATTTCATGGCATTGTTAAATGGAACACTTCTCAGTTAACTCACTATTACACACGTTAATCGCTGAAGACCGACTAGCTACAAATGTACAAAAATGAGAAATGTAACCTAGTCTACATGGCAACGCAACGCGATCTGCTTGAAATATTCTTTAAACTTAATAACTGAAAAACGAAGGATTTGAGGTCATATATTTATGGGGACTTTTTCCTTGTTTTGGCATGAGGAACCCGCCCGCAAAGACTGCAAATCTATTTTTGATAGAATATATATATATATATATATATATATATATATATATATATATATATATATATTTAATGAAAAACAGACCACTTTTAAGGTACCATTACAATAATTTATTTCACCAAAATCCTTTTTTAAATATATATATATATATTTTAAATATATATATATTTTAAAATATATATATATATATATATATATATATATATTCAAACATTTTAATTTAATAATATAGGCACATTATGTCTATTTATTTTTATAATAATCGTTCTCATTCCCGAATGTTAAGATGAAATTCATCAAAAAAGGCGTTTTCTCTTACCCAAGTACTTTCGAGATAATCCTCAGGAGTGAATTACAAAGACAAAATTATTGTATCCGGGATCGTTGTGATGGTGATTTTTAAAATCAAGGGTGAACGCGCTCTGTTATAATTATTTTAAAATCTAAATTTATCTGTTGTAGCTATGGAATTCTTTTCAAAACAAACGTCTTAACCAGGCAGAATGTTTTGTACACTTCTAAATTAATTTTGCTGCTACCATCATGAGTTGCATCATCAATAAATATGAATTAACCTGTTCCGAAAGCAGCCATGTAAACACAAGCCAAAACACTACCTCCACCATGGTTCACAGATGAGCTTGTATGCTTTGGATCACAAGCAAATTCTTTCTTTCTCCACACTATGGATTTTCCATCACTTTGGTAGAGATTAATCTTGATCTTATTAGTCTATAAAACTTTCTTCCTGAACTTTTTACGCTCATCTCTGTACTTCCTTATAAATTCCAATCTGATGTTCCGATTCTTACGGCTGATGAGTGGCTTGCATCTCGTGGTATCGCCTTTATATTTCTGCTCTGAAAGTTTTCTTCGAGTGGTGCATTGTGAAAGTCTTGTTATAAACGCACATATCGTATCACGAGAGAACCGCCGACGAAGCAGAAAGAAAAAAAAAGCAAGAATTTTAAGGTAATATTCTTTGTATTGTCGATCAGGTTTGAATATCTCTTCGTGGGCGAGGGAGGCGAGTTGAAGGAAGGTGAGAATAGATATGGCCTGGAGTTGATGCATGTGTTGGGTCGACCACGACGGTTTACAGTGTCATGTGCAGAGATAGAGGGTAAGAGATGGAAAGAGAGAAAGTGAAAGAAAAGAAAGTAGAGAAGGAAAAAATAAATGATGTGCCAATAGCAAAAATAAAATAAAATGAACTAGAAAAGATTTTTCCTTAAAGGATGGAACAATTTAATTTACTAGTTAAGGGAATGGGGTGATCAGAATTAAAAGAGTTACTGCAAATTATCTGATAGTCATTTCATTTTAGACAGCAGTCAACATCACATAATAATAATAATAATAATAATAATAATAATATCCAACAAAAAAAAATAAAATAAATTATAATATACAATAAATAAATAAAATTATGAATAAATAAATAAATAAAATTAGAAAGAAGAAATTTACAATATAAAAAATAAATAAGGATAAAAATAAGAAAGAAAATACTATTACTAATAAAATATAAAAATTAATTAATAATTGAAGAGATAAATATTGTCAGAGATTTTTACGATGGGCTCAAAGCGAATGTATGTATGCGTGTATCATTATTATTACTATTATTATTATTATTAAAGCATATTAAGATAACCGGAATATTATTATGGCTTTTCTTGAGTTATATATATATATATATATATATATATATAATTATTTTTTATAAAAAAATTATAACATAAGTATGTTATAAAATCACTACAAAAATAGCCATTTTGTTTCAACACACTCTGTGTCTTATCAAGTGATGATGTTGAAAAGAAAATAAATGGTTTAAAAGTTTCAGATTAATTAACGATCCTACACTAGGGGGAAACATTGTTACAAAAGCTAGAATAACCAGAAAGT